>CM076575.1:1497947959-1498088243 GCA_034641835.2 Pinus albicaulis
CAATCTCCCACAATGACCTAATTCTGGACTGGTTCAGTAGAGCACACTTGTATAACTTGCCACGTGTCACTGTTTTGTCCTTTATCTCTGAAATTGATAGCCAAGAAACTACAGTCCGTGTACTTGCGACCAATTTTTACGGCACTCAAATCCACTGCCCAGAGAGAGAGTTATTGAACTTTTCCCACGATCACCTCTTTGAGATGCAATTCAGGAGCCTGAAAAATCACTACCTTCCACAGATCATATCTCCAAAAATATTGCGAACCAAGATCTGAAATTTTTTGACGACTTTCCTCAGGATTTCAGCTTCGCACCATACGAATTTCAGATTCTGAACCTTCGTAGAAAAAAAGTTATAGCGCAAATGCCACGATGACCTGTTTAGGAGCCTGAAAAAAGACCTAACTTCCACAGATCATATCTCCGAAAATATTGCGAACCAAGCTCTGAAATTTTTAGAAGATCTTCCTCGGGATTTCAGCTTCATACCCTAAAAATTTCAGCTTCTGAAACTTCGTAGAGAAAAATTTATAGCGAAAAGGCCACGATGACCTGTTTGGAGCAATGAAACCCTAGAATCCAAAGCTCTGATACCAAATGTTGTGTAACCAGCTCCAAAAATAGAAGAAAAGAGATATCAACGCCTTAGAAATAAGCCACTTCGAGGGGGCAACCTCCAATACATTACATAAAATGAAAAATTCTTGGATGATACAATTTACAAAACCTCCTTTCTATATATAGGAGTCCATGGGGCCATAATGTAATCCTAGTGGGCCACAATGTAATCCTAGCTCACCTAACAATAATAATTTAAGGGCACAATAATAACAAAATGGGGGTTACAAGGGTACAATAATAACAATAAGGGGGTTACACTAACAACAATAAGGACTATACTAGTAATATAGGGACCTAACAGAGAGATTCCCAAAGAAGCAGTACAACAAATTGAAGTTCAAGAAGATTGGGCCATGCAGGATACTTAGGAAGTTTTCTGCAAATTCTTATGAGATTGAATTACCTTCTGATGTTGGAATATCTCCTATTGTTAATGTTGTAGATTTTTACAAGTATGAAGATGATGGTGCAGAAGAAAGAGCAGCAAACAAGGAACAGCTTGATTGGAGAGAGCAGCTACCACCGGCACAGCCATTGCAACCAGAGAAGATATTGGACAAAAGAGTGTTCAGAAGGACCAGAGGACGAGAGTACTTTCAGTACTTGATCAAATGGAAGGAAAAAACAGATGAAGATGCCACCTGGATGATTGAAGAAATGTTGCAGAATATAGGCAGATCAGTGGAAGAGCTCATGGACAGGAGCCCATGAAGAAATTTGCCCTCGGGATTCTGATGTAGGGGAATTAGACACTAGCCAGCAATGTAGGAGTTTTTTCCACATTTTGTGGCTAGGAGGGGTTGAAAACAGTCGAAATATCATAGCTAGGTGTCAATACCTTAAGCATGTATTATTATTTCGCTAGAGTCGTAGAAGTCAATAGTTCGGCTATGTTCTAGGCTGCCATATTCCGCTTAGTTGAATTGTTTTAATTGGACTCGTTGATTTCAACTGGCCTTAGAGGAACCGAAGAGCTCATATAAATTAAACCCTGAGGTGGTGTATGAAGAGGAGGAGAAGAAGGAGATTCTCCTTAATAACTTCAGCAATTTCTTCCAAATAATATTCAGTGCGTACTTGGCCATCGAATTGTCTTGAATTCTTATTAACAAGAAATTGTTTGATTGAGAAACGATTGTATACTGGTTCGGTGTGAATTCGTTGCGAATGGTGATTGTATGAATGCCATATATCTCTGTCTGGTGTTTTCCTTAATTGATTCGAACAAACCCTGTGAAGTTATCACCACCCGTAGGCATGGTCTGTATAGGAAAGCCGTTGAAATAGAATCTCGTTATCGTTGATTGAAACCTGCCAAGGATTGACCCGAGGTTAGACGTGGGTGAACAAATAAAGAAGAATGCAAACCCGAGGAGGAACCCTGGTTAAACACTGTGCACAAACTTTGAGCGGGTTGGGTGAACAGTAAAGGCTGGAAGCAGTATTCATCACACCACTCTTATACGGAAGGCGGTATTTCTGGGTTGAGGAGCGATTCCATAGAGTGCCTGACCTGTGTCCCTGAGCGAAATTGGAAAACCACCTTCCCATACGCGCCATCGCGCGTTATTGTTTGCGCATGTCGATCAAGCGATATACGTTGGATCGGGCAACGCGATAACAGTCGTCGGATAAGGAAACAAGATTAACGAAGGTACGAATCAGTCGTATGTTCCACGTCAGTGTTGGGTCCCAGTTATAAATTATATTAATTGGAACCTTTTAACTAAGGTATGGCAGCGTAATACAAAGCGAAAGATATATTTAAAATTTCAATGGTTTTCAAATGATATTTATTTATAAAATTCCCCGGATTTGATAAATGAGATTCCAAGAAAAAGAAATAGACCACGTGGGGAGAAAAGAAAGAGATACAGAGCCACGATGACAGTTGACCACTCCTCCTCAGGACTGACTTTCAGCGTTTGTTGCGTCGAAAAGAGTTAATAGCTTCCGGGAGGCCCTTTTCAAGATCCACCTCCCCACAAATCTGAGCACAGAATTAAATACCATCCTTAGGCTCGGAGTAGTCTATGTATTTTCCAAGGGAGTTACCAATCAGTCTGAAAGTTGCATCATTTCAGCAGTGGAGGGGGAGGTAAGGAAGTTTCACCCAGACTGGGATAGAAGAGAGGACATCACACTTTGCATTGAAACTTGGGCTCCAGTGGTGCATTTACAGCCCTTGAGCACCCACGAAATAAGGTCCAGTATGAAATACCAGGTCCCTGTCAGGCATATTCTCAAAGTAGAAGTTAAAGAAGCCCTTCCCACAGAATGAGGAAATGATAGCTCCTTTGATTAGGGGCTTCAGTTCTTCTGCACCCACGATTTTACCGTGTGAGGGGAAGGCCAAAGACCCATGAATTGGTCTAGTAAGCCACAGTCCGCAAGCTTGAGAGCATGAGAGTGGACCTGGGGAACACAAATTTGAATCTTTGGGATCTCCTCAGAACACTTAACGAATTTGGATGACCCATGTTTTCAGAAACGCGGAGCAACCACCACTAGTGTGTTGAATTTCTCAATATCTTTTGAGGAAGACACCTCCTAGGAAGGCGTAGCCATGGGAGCAGCTAGCCAACCTGAGAAAGGTCGTCAACGCAAGGCCCACACACAACGCGAAAATGCACGACCACACTGAACTCTAGGAATGGCGAGCGCACTTAGGGTCAGTGTAGAACAGCGAGGAGTATTGGAACTCTAGGCCCAACCAGCAGGGGCTAGTGGGCAGACAATGGAGCGTCGCAGGCCTGCAGAATCAAGATCTGCAACTTTTGACCTTCGCAAAGATTTTAAAAGAGCTATATTTTCAGCATTTAAAAAAAATACTCTTGGTTTGATAACTATTTGATTTCGATATTAAATTTTAAGGTTTTATTAGTCATGATATTTGGTTTTAATTCCCTGACAAAAGAATTTCAAAATTTTAAGGCTTTTCGAAGTTATGAAATTTTATCTTTAATGACATCACTGAAAATGTCAAAATTTTAAGATTTTCGAGAGTCGTGATATTTATATTTAACTCCATGGTTGAAAATAGTTGGAATTTTTAGGTTTTCTGGAGTCGATATATTTATATTCAACGTTGTAGTCGAAAAATATTGGAATTTTAAGGTTTTTTCGATGATATTTTTTTAATGCCATTGCTAAAAAATGTTGGAATTTTAACCCAAAAAAAAACATTGATACAACATAAAACACTTTTTTATTTCGATATGTTTTTCATGTTTATTGGACAAAAAAATAGTTTTTAATGTCATTGTTAACAAAAATGGAATTTTAACCAAAAAAAAAAATGTTGATGCAAAACATCAAGTTGCATCAATACTTTTCATTTTCGGGTGTTTTTCCATGTTTATTTCACAAAAAAAAAAAAATTTTAATGTCGTCATTATTTTTTGGGGAATTTTAACCCAGAGAACAAACAAAATAAAAATGTGTTGATGTAGCATCAACACTTTTTGTTTTTGAGATGTTTTTTCATATTATTTGAGCAAAATTAAGGATTTTTTGAGTTTGAGTTCTTGTTTTGAGATTATAGTTCTCATTAAACTAGTAACTTTGTTTTAACTATTTTTTTTCTTAATTTTGAATCAATGCTCTTCAAAATCCTCCTAAGAGATATCAATATTTTTCACTCCAGTTAGAACTCTACATGGAAATAGTGATTATCAACTCGAACGCAAAGTTTGGTGCCAATTGCTCTCTATTCAAATCTCAATGCTCAAACTACTTGAAGGTGGAAGGCCCAATTCCTTGTGCAATACGAAAATTGGAGATCTAGATATATTTTTTGTTCTTACAGTTTGGAGATCCAGATGATTTCGATACCTATTAAATTATGAGGATATATTTTTGATCTAGATACCTCTAACTAGTACTTCGATCTTGGTGTCTCAAATCTAGATTAACATTATAATTTGCGAATAGGTTCAACCCAGATACGTTGTAGTCTACATTATCAACTACGATCTAGAATTCAGTTGATGACACGTCATTCAAAATTTTATTATGGTCGGATACCTATGCCAGTCTAGATTTATGGAAAACCATGATGGACTTTTTGTTGTTATTGTCAACTAACAAATATTGGAAAACAAATCGGATTTTGGTAAAGTTTGGTGTTATAGTAATGTGGGTATGATCCTGTCTAAGAAAACCATATTTCACTTTTACCTATATTTGAATATTTGAGCTCTGAAATTCAACCTTCGATAACCATTGATTATTCTTACAACAGAGTAAATAAGCAATATGGTATGCATTCAATACAATACGAATTCACACAGTCACACATACAAATTGGTGCATTAATTGAAAGAGGAATGATTCTAAAATTTATTGCATTGGATACACAGTCATCCTCTCGGTCTCCTCTAACCTATTCACTTTGATTTATCACTAATACCATCATCTTATTTAATCTCACAATTACATTGAAAAAACTATTACATAGAGCTTTCGTAACCAAACTCAACAAATTCAATATAATTTGCTAGATTATCTAACAAATCCTAATTTGGATAAGTCTATCCATTTTCATAGCAATAAATTGACACCCATCCTATCCTCTCCAACAATATAGATTTCTTCTGGATTTACAATTTGGAAAATATTACAATTTAAATAAAATTAAGGAAAACAATTTTTTTTGGTAAATGGATTTTGACTTAAGAAGGTCAAAATAATTTTAATTGGCAAATGCTCTTGCATCAACTCTCGGGAAAGAAAACAATTTTTCATGGTGTCTTTAACATTCATGCCATATTTGGAAGTATCCATTTTTTTCATACAATTGGCATCTTCTATTGGTTGGTCCTTCCATTTGACAAAATATTGAAAATATTATTTACCTCTGGTTCTTTTGGCTAACCTTTGATCCAACATTGTTTCAATCTCTTTATGAACTGTCTTTGGTAATCGTTTCTTCCATCCAATGGTATAATATTCATTACTTATAGGTTCATTTGTTGTAACACTTTTTGTCTCCTTGAAGGGATACAAATCTATAATGTTGAAAATAGGATAAATCCCAATATTACTTGGGAGTTCTAACTCATAAGCATTAGAATAAAATTCTCTTAAAATATTACATCGACCAATCTTCTTAAGCTTTAATTTATTGTATGTCCCCGCAGAAAACCTTTCCTTCCTAAGATATGCCATCACTAAGTCACCAACTTCAAAGTCTAGTTATCTTCTTTTTTATATATGTTTTTTGTTTATACTTGTTTTTTTCTTGCAACCATTGTTTAACACTTTCCTGGAATTCTTGCTTATTTGATTCAAATTCTTCTCCATCAACACTCCTTAATTCTTACTTTCCCAAATTTTTAACTCATAAATTCCTCTTGAATGCATGCCATACATTATATGGAATGGACTCACCCTTTTTCTTCTATTGGATGAATCATTATGTGCAAACTCAACCTAAGCAAGTAATTTATCCCACTATTTTGGATGCTCACTTACCAAACTTCTCAATATATTTCCTAAGATCCCATTTACCACCTCTATCTTCCCATCTGCCTGTGGGTGGAATGTCGAACTAAAATTCAAGTTCATACCTAGTTTCTTCCACAATGTTCTCTAAAAATGGCATTCAAATTTATATCGATATGGAAAACAATACTTCTAGGTAAACTATGCAATACTTAAAATCTATCCAAAGAATAAATTAGAACCATTTGTTACATCACAAGTCTTTGTACAAGCTATGAAATGTACCATCTTTGAAAATATGTCCACAACAACATAAATAGAATTGTTTCTTGTTTTTGTTGAGGTGGCCCAAACATAAAATCCATAGTTACAAATTCTCGTGGTCTACCTCGAATTGGTTATGGATGATATAAACCTACATTATGACTCCTTCCTTTGGCATGTTAACATTATTTTTACCTTTCAACAACCTTTTCACATCATCTTGCACACTTGGACAAAAATAAAATGCGTTCAACAAAGAAAATGTTATAGCATGTCCAAAGTGTCCTGACAATCCTCCGCTATTTTTTTCCTTTATAAAAGTGTCTCCCATTGAGAATTTTGGTATGAAAAGCTTACTATCCTTGAACAAAAAACCTTATTGAATCATATAACTCAACTACTAAGTTCTTCTCATACTAACTATATTTTCACATGTTGCATATGCATCCTTAAAATATACATCATCTTTGTACATCTTTCTTAGCTCATAAAATCCCAAAACATAAACTTGAAATTAATGTAGAATTAAATTAATTCTACTCAATGCATCGGTTACCTTGTTTGATGCACCAATTGTGTATTTAAATACAAATGTAAAATTTTACAGAAATTCTACCCACTTAGCATACCTTTGATGCACTTTTGGTTGATTGTTGATAAACTGCAAAGCACGAATGTTAGTATACAAAATAAACTCCTTGGACCTAAGCTAAATATCTATTTATTTAAGGCTTGAACTCGCATAAAAATATTTACCATAAGAGGAATATTTATGTTCTTCTTCATTTAGTTTCTCACTGAAATATGCAATCAATCTTCCCACTTGGTTTAATATTGTAGAAATATCTAGATAGATTCAATTGATCTTGTAATGTACTAAAAAAAAATATTGAATATGTTATGCAACGAAATCTCAAAATAGAAGAAAATATATATCAACGACTTAAAAATTATCCACTCCGAGGGGGAAACCTCCTTCACAATACATAAATGAACAATTCTTGGATGATTCAAATGACAAAGTCTAATTTCTATATATAGGAGTCTAAGGCGTCACAATATATTTAGAGCCTACATAACAATAATAATGTAAGGGCACAACAATAACACTAGTGGGCTTTTATGGGGCACTATAATAACAATATGGGGACGACAAGGGCACAAAAATAACAATAAGGGGGCTAAACTAACAATAAAAATAAGGGGATATATTAGTATTATAGGGACCGAACATGCCCCTCTCCTTAAAAAAAGTGGTGTCCTCAACACTTGAGTAGTTTTGGATGCTTTTGTATAAAATTATCATCCTCCCATGTGGAATCTTTAGCAGGTAAGTTATTCCACTTGATGAGATGCTCTGAAATTGATCGATTTCGTAGCCATCGATTTCTTGTTTCTATGACTGCTTCATGTTCCAATATGGTTTTTCCTTCCTCGTCAAGTTCTGGCAATATTGTTTGAACTGGGAGCTTGCACCTATAACCTTCTTTAAGCATGAAACATGGAAAACTAGGTGCACTTGGGAAGATGCAGGAAGCTCCTATTTGTGTTCCATAGTACCATTATTTTTCAACACCTTGTAAGGACCATAGTATGTTGGCGATAATTTATTATCCTTCTTAGCTTGCTTGAGATACATTTGTTTGTATGATTGTAGCAATAAAAACACCCAGTTGCCTACATCAAAACTTTTTTCGCTGTGATGTTTATATGCCTGTTGTTTCATTCAATTTTGCGCCACAGTGAGGTTATCCTTTAAGAGTTGGAGAGCTTTTTGTTGATGCTTCATGTGATCTTCCACTACTTGAGCCTTATAATTTTCTCTTAATGATGATGTCATGGGCGATGGGTGATATCCATAAAGTGCCATAAATGGGGTAATTTTTGTTGGAGTATGGAAGGAAGTGTTATACCGTCATTCATTCAAAGGTAACCACTTGACCCATTATGTTTGTTTATCAGATACAAAGCAACAAATATATACTTCCAAACATTTTCTCACCATATTAGTTTTCCCATGAGATTGAGGATGATAAAATGAGTTATGAGCTAGTTGAGTACCCATACAAGAAAACAATTTCATCCAAAAATTTCCAGTAAAAATGGGATCTTTGTCGCTTACAATAATCTTTGGGTTTCCGTGTATTTTTGAATTTTTTCCATAAATACAATAGAAAATGTATTGGCTTTAAATGGATGAGATAATGCACAAAAGTGTGCATACTTGGTAAGTCTATCAATTACCACCATGATGACAATCTTTCCTTCGGACCTGGGTAAACCTATGACAAAATCCATTGAAAACACCTCCCAATGTTGACTTGGAATGGATAAAGGTTGTAGCAGACCTGGGGTCTTAATTGTCTCAACTTTATTTTGTTGGCATACCAAAAATTTCGCCACAAAATTTTGAATATCAGATTTAAGGCCATCCAAAAAAAAATCTTTCTTAACCCTGTAGTAAGTTTTTAAAAATCGCGAGTGTCCTCCTAAGGGAGAAGTGTGCAATTCCAAAATAATATTTTGTTTTAGTTGGGAATTTTTACAAAGATATAAGTGATCTTTGTACCATAATGAATCATTTTCCAGCTAAATGTATCATATGTATAGGGATCTTGATGCAACCTATGAATGAGTGTCCACACTTCTTCGTCATTTTTCCATTCCTCCCCTGCTTCAGTTATCCAATCTGGTTGGAAAATAGAAATGGAAATGAAATTATTCCACATCCTCATCCTTTCTTGAGAATACATCTGCAACAATATTTAGCTTCCCTTTTTTGCAGATGATTTCAAATTCATAACCAAACATCTTTGTGACCCATTTTTGCTGCTCTTCTGAAGATAGTCTTTGTTCCAAAAAGTATTTAAGACTACCATGAATTTTATTTTTTTTACCTTGAAGTGCCTTCCCAGTAGGTAAGGTCATCATTTCTTTAGTGCATGTAGTATTTCCAACATTTCCTTCTCATAAATAGGTTTTTGTAAATACTTTCCTTTCATTGGACAACTTTCAAAATCAATGGATCTTCCTTCTTACATTAAAACAACACCAATTCCATTTCTTGAGGAATCAAATTCCACAATAAATATTTTTGTGAGGTCTGGCATAAATAATACTGGTGCTTGGCACATTGCCTCTTTAAGATGTTCAAAGGCCTTAGTTTCTTTTGGAGTCTAAGAAAATGCATCTTTCTTCAATAATGTTGTTAGAGGTGTTGCTATTATCCCATAATTATTAACAATCTTGCGATAATACCCTGTTAACCCGAGAAATCCTCGTAGATGCTTTATGGTTGTGGGGATTTTCCACTCCTTAATGGCTTTAATTTCCCCCCATGGTTAGCTTGATATTATGGCACTTTCCAGAGCAATTTATAGTTCCTCCATTTGCAACCATCACTTGACACTCTGGTGCTGGATATAGGAAGCAATTCAATTCCTTGGCTATCTTACAATGAATAAAATTATGGGCACTACCCGAATCAATCAACACTATTACCTTTTTCTTCTGGATATTTCCTTCTACCTTGAGATTTTGAGGAGTGGTAATGCATGCAAATGCATTACAAAATATGTTCGGTGTAATATTCCAAAATGGAAAAGATATAAATATAGAAAATGTATAGCATTCCAAATAAGAAAAATAGGAATATAACACTAAATTCTAGAAAATGTTGTAAATATGTTGCAACATCAAGACATTATAACCATGAGCAGAAACAACTTTTCATTTCATTATAAACAATATCAAATATAAATTACATAGTGATCCAAAGGAGATGCACTCAAGCCAATAAGAAGTGGCTGAAATACACTAATGAGAACTAGCACTGGAAATGTTGTGCTACTACTACTGTTACTGCTGGAAAATGTTGCTACTGAGAAGAAGAACCATGTGCAGGAGGCTGTTGGAGTGCTCAGAATGATCCAGGATTTTAACCACGGACTATACTAAAAAAAAAAAAAAAAAACCCAAAAATGGTTTGGCCAAATATTAACTTTGGATTTTTGACCCTTTTTGGGTTGCCAACTGCACGCCTGCTGGTTGACTTACGTAATCCTCCTGGGTAACTGCTGAGATGGGGCTGAATTGATGATCTAATTGCTGAAATAGCCCCCAATCAGCTCAATACATGAAGGGTTGGTCCCTTCTCTTTATCTTCAAGCTAGAAGCTTGAGATCTAGCTCCTCCTTCCTCTGCTCAAGTTGCAGTTGCACACTGCACGACTGCTGGAATGAACTACGTTGTCAAGAGGGATGAAGATGTAGTTTGCTGCTAGATGATGTAATATAGCTCACAAATTATGGAAATAATCTCTCCAAAGTGAGGGGATGATGCCTCACATGATTCCAAGATGAAATACTTGGAACTTCCTTCCTCCACTAGATCTACTTGGTTGGACTACACAATTCCTGGAGGAATTGTTGTTGCATGGAGGTATAAACTATTGGCCTAATGTTGGATATCACAATGCTTCTCCTAGAATACTGAAATGGAAGCACAATATGAAAGGATGAACCCTCCACCGGTTTCTTAACTGAAATGATAAGAACTACCTTCCTCCTCTCAAAACCTAAGACAAGAATGTGTAATTCCTGAAGATGTATATGTATAAGAGAGGGGCTGAATGTGGAACCAATCTCGGATGATGAACAGCTGCTCAAAATAACCTTCCCAGAGTAGGCACTCGAAGTCCCCCGTGGGTAAGGGTGGGATTCCCGCTCAGGAACACCAACAACACAACAGACTTAGCTAAATAGTTGAAGTGTGCAAAGAATTTCAAACGACAATAAAATATCAAATTCCAGATTGATTTTATTTTCTTCCCTCATCTTCCTTATATGGTTGTGAGCCTTCCCTAGCCTTGGCCCACCTCATAACTGCGATGCACATGTGGCCACTAGGCTCCATGAATATTGTTTTGTCTCTCCATGATTTCCATCATCTCTACATTTAATCTCCACTCCCTCCATCATGTGTGCTTTTACTGCACCACTTCCTCCATCACTGTATCATTAATGCTCTATTATCTTACTTTTATTCCTCCACTATCTCCATCATCTTCATCATTAATGCTCTATGACCTCCATTCCTTCTTCATTATTAAGTTGCTCCACTACTCCATAATGTTTATCTATTATCTAATTAACCCACATTCACATAACAAAGTGAATTTTATTCATCTATGGGGTTTATGGGTCCCTCCACCCTTTTATTTACTTAACTAATTAAGAAAAGTAAGAACTCTAATATTCCAATTAACTAGTGGAAAATTGGGAATATTACAGTCCTCCCCGCAAAAATGTTGCTTGTCCTCAAGCAACTGAAAAAGTGAATGGTATAGCAATCCTCCTCCCTCCAAATGGCATTCTCATAGGGAAGGTATCCCCATCTGCTCCAATGTGTAATGAATTCCCAGCTCCAAAGCCCCCTCTCTAGAATGTCTAGAATGGCTTCCAACTATATAGTTAGATGCCTCTCCTCATCACTAGCCCTTTAAGTGGCAACCATCCGTAGCTCTAGAGCCTCTTCTCTACATGAAACATATGAAGTTAAGTGGTTCCTCCCCCCAAAGGAAAGTCCCAACTCATGGAACATCTTTTCAACCCATGCTACATGGAGTAGGATGCGTCTCTCCATGCTCCCATCATTGGCCCTGTTGCCCCTGCTTGATCCAAGCATCATCTCAACACTGTGCAAAATAGGAAATAGAGACATATGGGTTGACATGTGAAATGTCGAACCATACTCTCTCAAAAACATCCACCGCATCAATTCCTCTTACTGCCTTACCACCCCATCATCATACCAAGTATGGTGGCCATACTCTCCTAATAGAAGCCAACGCAGTAAGGCCTTCTATTGCCATCCCCCCTCCTCATTATGCAAGGTATGGGAGAAAATCAACCCATACTCTCCCAATAGTAACCAAAGCATCAATGACTCTTGTTTCCACCTCACATCATCATCATGCAAGTCATGGAGCAACAACATACTGATTGACATGTAGAATGTCACATCAGCCCGACATAACCAAGCTCCCTGCTGCCACATCATGTGAGTGCCATGCAATGCCCAAACAATAACATACCCATTAACATAGGATATGTCATGTGATAGCCAAACTCTCTCAAAAGTATCCAGCGCAGCCATGCCTCCTGCTGCAGCATCACCTCAGTATTGTGCAAGGCATGGAACATACCAATCTGAAATTTTAGGTGGTAACCACACTCACCCAAGAGAATCCAGCACAGCCATGCTTCTTGCTGCCCTGTGTCATAGATCTGCAAGTAGTTCACCAACCACTTGTTCATCATCCTCACTCATCCATCCAAATATGGGTGATGAATCATATCATGCTCCAACTTTGTATCCACCAAATGGAGAATACCATCCTCCTCAATTTGATGATCTTTGCACTCCATGATATGTTTAAGTGCATCCTCCTTCAGGTTTCTCATTGAGAACCTCTCATCGATGACACGGTAGAATCCATAAGATTTTGAATATGTTGTAGGAAAAAACTTCTATTTGAGTTGTGAGGTGCTCATTAATAAATATCTATCATAATAATGGGAGATGTTATCCATCACAATATGTCTATCATCCACCATCTTCCCATCCAATGCTTCATGAGTGAAGCGATCATTCAAATTCTCAAAGAATAGTTGGGCCCCCAAGTCATCACTTCTCCTCAGTAACAGCGGTATTGATCTCCATGATGGTGCATCTGATGTCTCATGACCACACACAATGCTAAACTCATAGCTCGGCCTTGTATTGATTAGGACTATACTTATCCCATCCTCTGAAACTCCACACTTCAACATAAAGTGTTGTTTGTAGCTCAGAAATTAAAAACTGGGATGGTTATACATCTCCTCCTTGAACAAGTCAAGGGTCCTCTGCGCAGTGATAGTTTGCTGCTCCAAATCAACAAAGTGCTCTAATCCGTGGTTATGAAATTTCCCTAATGGCATGATCTCACAAATTTCAAGTTGAGGTGTTGAAATAAGATGGGATGGAAATGTTTGCAAACCTTGGATTAGCTAAAATTCGGGAACATCTTGCACAGCTACAAGAGTTCCTCCAACCGGTGAAATGGATTCTCCAACTACTGGTAATGGTGGTGGTTGATCCTCTTCTATTGTACCAGCGTTGGTATCTGCCTCCTCTTCCTCATGCATCTCCTGAATCATGCATGTGACTCCCAATGTTAAGTGCTCAAGACCATCTTGCAAAGATCTAAGTGCTCCTTCATGTGCTGCAAGTTCTTCTGCAGCTGCTGTTGCTGGTAGTTGCTCCTCTTCTGGAGTGATAGTGCTAACATCTTCCTTTGGCTCCTCATGTGCTTTATCCTCAATGTGGGAAAATGTCTCTATGGAAAGTGTCTTTAGTTTTCTTCTATCAAACTTATTTGTCACCCTTTGAGTGAAATCTGCATAATCAGTCACTCTTGCATGTTTCATATGGTTGAACCACCAATCCTTTGCTTCACCCTCAAGGTGCAGCGCTGCAATCTCAACAGCCTCTCTTTCTCCTACTGGATGTAGCAAGAATAATTCATCTAGCTTCTTCCTCCAAGCCTTGGTTGTGCTTGTGGATGATCCATAAAATGTAGGCAAGAAGAATATATTGTGTCTTTTTCTTCTATTTTTGTTGCGGAATCACCTTTCTTCTTTGAGTTGTAAAAACTATTAGAGAGTTAGATTCTCCTTGAATTCTCTAGACTGTGATTTGTACTCTACAAGATATTTACTTAGAGTATCATGCTCCAATTTTCCTCCATATCCATGCCATTCACCTTCCTCTTCAAATAAAGTGGACATAGTAGATGTTTGTGGAGCTCTATGCATTGTCGGTTTCTTCTGATGTTGATAGGAAGTGCTTGGACCTTCCTCAATCTGAAACCCTCTTGAGGTTTCTCTATGTCTTCCCCTTATCATTTTTTTAATATCTATGGAGAGATCCTACATAGATCCAAAGAGAAGTGTGGCAAAACTTAATCCTTCTACCATTGAAGACTTCTTATTTTTCTGCTTCTTCTTCTTATTCTTATGATGTCAAGAAGTGCCCACAAGCTGAGCCAAAGATCATGCTCTGATACCACTGTAATATTCCATAATGGAAAATATAGGAATATAGAACATCTATAGCATTCCAAATAAGCAAAACAAGAATATAATACTAAAATCTAGAAAATGCCATAAATATGCTGCAACATCAAGGCATTATAACCATGAGCAGAAACAACTAAGCCATAGCATTATAAACAATAGAAAATATAAATTAAACAATGATCTGAAGGAGATGCACTCAAGCCAACAAAAAGTGGTTGAAATACACTAATTAGAACTAGCACTAGAAATGTTATGTCACTGCTATTGTTGATGTTGGAAACTATTGCTACTAATAATAAGAACCATGTGCGGAATGTTATTGGAGTGCTCAGAATGATCCAGGATTTTAACGATAGATTCTACTCAAAAAACCCAGAAAAACCCAGAAATGGTTTGGCCACATTTTAAATTTTTATTTTCGGCCCTTTTTGGGTTCCCAACTACACCCTTGCTGGCTGACTTACGCAATACTCCTAGGTAACTGCTAATATGGGGCTGAATTTATGATCTAACTGCTGCAATAGCACCCAATCAACTCAATACATGAATGGCTAGTCCCTTCCCTTGATATCCAAACTAGAAGCTTGAGATCTAGCTCCTCCTTCCTCTGCTCAAGTTGCAGCTGCACACTACATGACTGTTGGAACGAACTACGTTTTCAAGAGGGATGAAGATGTATTTTACTGCTAGATGATGTAATATATCTCAAAAATTATGGAAATAATCTCTCCAAAGTGAGGGGATGATCCCTCACATGATTCCAAGCTGAAATACTTGGAACTTCCTTCCTCCACTAGATCTACCCGGTTGGACTGCGCAATTCCTGGAGGAATTGTTGTTGCATGGAGGTATAAATTGTTGGCCTGATGTCGGATATCATAATGCTTCTCCTAGAAGACTGAAATGGAATCACAAGATGAAATGATGAACCCTCCACCGGTTTCTTAACTGAAATGATAAGAACTACCTTCCTCCTCTCAAACCCTAAGACAAGAATGTGTAATTCCTGAAGATGTATATGCAGAAGAGAGGGGTTGAGTGTGGAACCAATGTCATATGATGAATAGTTGCTCAAAATAACCTTCCTAGAGTAGGCACATGAAATCCCCTATGGGTAAGGGTGGGATTCCCGCTCGGGAACACCCGTGTGCTAAACAACACAACAGACTTAGCTAAATAGTTGAAGCATGCAAAGAATGTCAAACGACAATACAATATCAAATTCTAGAGTGATTTTATTTGCTGCCATCATCTTCCATATATGGTTGTGAGCCTTCCCTAGCCTTGGCCCACCTCATAACTGCAATGCTCATGTGGCCACTAGGCTCCATGAAGACTGCGTTGTCTCTCCATGATCTCCATCATTTCTGCATTTAATCTCTACTCCCTCCATCATGTGTGCATTTACTGCACCACTTCCTCCATCACTATATCATTAATGCTCTATGATATTACTTTTATTCCTCCATTATCTCCATCATCTTCGTCATTAATGATCTATGACCTCCAATCCTTCTTCATTATTAAGACGCTCCACTACTCCATAATGCTGGTCTATTATCTAATTAACCCACATTCACACAACAAAGTGGATTTTATTCATCTATGGGGTTTACGGGTCCCTCCACCATTTTATTTAGTTAATTAATTAAGAAAATTAAGAACTCTAATATTCCAATTAACTGGTTGAAAATTGGGAATATTACAGTCCTCCCCGCCAAAACGTTGCTTGTCCTCAAGCAACTGCAAAAGTGAATGCTACAACAATCCTATTCCCTCCAAATGGAATTCTCATATGGAAGGTATCCCCATCTGCTCCAATGTGTAATGAATGCCCAGCTCCAAAGCTCCCTCTCTAGAATGTCTATAATGGCTTCCAACTATATAGCTAGATGCCTCTCCTCATCACTGAACCTCCGAGTGGAAACCATCCGATGTTCAAGAGCCTCTTCTCTGCATGAGACATATGAAGTGAATTTATTCCTTGCCCCAAAGGAAAGTCCCAACTCATGGACCATCTCTCCAACCCATGCTACATGGAGTAGGATGTGTCTCTCCATGCTCCCATCATTGGCCCTGCCTACTCCAAGCATCATCTCAAAATAGGAAATAGAGACATATGGGTTGACATGTGAAATGTCGAACCATACTCTCTCAATAACAGCCACCGCGGCAATGCCTCTTGTTTCTTTGCCGCCCCATCATCATACCAAGTATGGAGTCCATACTCTGCTAACAGAAGCCAATGCAATAAGTCCTCCTGTTGCCATCCCCCCTCCTCATTATGCAAGGTATGGGAGAAAATCAGCACATGCTCTCCCAAGAATAACCAAAGCAGCAATGACTCTTGTTTCCACCTCACATCATCATCATGCAAGTCATGGAGCAACAGCATATTGATTGAAATGTATAATGTCACATCAACCCAACATAACCAAGCTCCCTGCTACCATATCATGTGAGTGCCATGCAATGTCCCAAACAATAATATACCCATTGACATAGGATATGTCATGTGATGGCCAAACTCTCTCAAAAGTAGCCAGCGCAACCATGCCTCATGTTGTTGCATCACCTCAGTATTGTGCAAGGCATGGAACATACCAATCTGAAATGTCGGGTGGTAACCATACTCACCCAAGAGAATCCAACGCAACCATGCTTCTTGTTGCCCTATGTCATAGATCTGCAAGTAGTTCACCAACCACTTGCTCATCATCCTCACCCATCCATCCAACTATGGGTGATGACTCATATCATGCTCCAACTTGGTATCCACCCAATGGAGAATACCATCCTCCTCAATCTGATGATATTTACACTCCATGATATTTTGAAGTGCATCCTCCTTGAGGTTTCTCACTGAGAACCTCTCATCGATGACCCGGCAGAATCCATAAGATTCTGAATATGTTTTAGGAAAAAAATTCTCTTTGAGTTGTGCGGTGCTCATCAAGAAATATCTATCATAATAATGGGAGATGGTATCCATCACAAGATGTCTATTATCTACCATCTTCCCATCCAATGCTTCATGAGTGGCGGTCATTGGAATGCTCCAAGAATATTTGGGCCCCCAACTCATCATTTCTCCTCAATGACAGCGATTTTGATCTCCATGATGGTACATCTGCTATATCATGACCACACATAATGCTAAACTCATATCCTGGCCTTGTACTGATTAGGACTATACTTATCCCATCCTCTGAAACTCCAGACTTCAACATAAAGTGTTGTGTGTAGCTCAAAAATGAAAAATTGAGATGGCTATACAGCTCCTCCTTGAACAAGTCAAGGGTCCTTTGCGTGGTGATTGTTCTCTTCTCCAAATCAGCAAGGTTCTCTAATCCTTGGTTATGCAATTGCCCTGATGGCATGGTCTCACAAATTTCAAGTTGAGGTGTTGAAATAATATGGGATGGAAATGTTGGAAAACCTTGGATCAACTAAAACTCAGGAACATCTTGCACAACTACAAGAGTTCCTCCGACCGGTGCAATGGCTTCTCCAACTATTGGTAATGGTGGTGGATGCTCCTCTTCTACTGTACCAGCACTAGTATTTGCCTCCTCTTCCTCATTCATCTCTTGAATCATTCATGGGACTCCCACTGTCAAGTGCTCAAGACCATCTTGCAAAGATGCAAGTGCTCCTTCACCTTATGCAAGTACTTCTGTAACTGGTGGTGGTGGTAGTTGCTCCTCTTCCAGAGTGATAGTGCTGACATCTTCCTTTGGCTCCTCATGCACTTTCTCCTCAATGTGGGAAAATGTCTCTATGGAAAGTGTCTTCGGTTTTCTTCTATCAAACTTCTTTGTCACCCTTTGAGTGAAATTTGCATAAGCAGTCACTCTTGCATGTTTCATATGGTTGAACCACCAATCCTTTGCTTCACCCTCAAGGTGTAGCACTGCAATCTCAACAACCTCTCTTTCTGCTATTGGATCTAGCAAGAATAATGCATCTAACTTCTTCCTACAATCCTTTGTTGTGCTTGTGGATGATCCATCAAATGTAGGCAAGAAGAATCTATTGTGCCTTTTTCTTCTATTGTTGTTTCGGGATCTCCTTTCTTCTTTGAGTTGTAAAAACTATTGGAGAGTTAGATTCTCCTTGAATGCTCTAGAATTTGATTTTTACTCTGCAAGATATTCACTTAGAGTATCATGCTCCAAGTGTCCTCCATCTCCATGCCATTCACCTTCCTCTTCAAAGAAAGTGGACATAGTATATTGTTGTGGAGCTCTATGCATTGTGAGTTTCTTCTGTTGTTGATAGGAAGTGCTTGGACCTTCCTCAATCTGAAACCCTCTTGAGGTTTCTCTTTGCCTTCCCCTTCTCATTTCTTTAATCTATGTGGAGAGATCCTACATATATCCAAAGAGAATTGTGGAAAAACTTGATCCTTCCACCATTGAAGACTTCTTCTTTTTCTGCTTCTTCTTCTTATTCTTCTGATGTCATGAAGTGCCCACAAGCTGAGCCAAAGATCATGCTATGATACCACTGTAATATTCCAAAATGGAAAAGATAGGAATATAGAACATCTATAGCATTCCAAATAAGAAAAACAAGAATATAACACTAAAATCTGGAAAACATCGTAAATATGCTGCAACATTAAGACATTATAACCATGGGCAGAAACAACTGAGTCATGTCATTATAAACAACAACAAATATAAAGTACACATTGATCCAAATGAGATGCACTCAAGCCAGAACTATTGAGAACTAGCACTGGAAATTTTGTGTTGCTATTGAGGCTTTTGATTTAATTTTTCCTTAATTAAATTAGAAGAAACATGTGTCAAATTTATTTATCCCTTAAATAAATTGTAATTTTATCTCATAATCACGTGTAATAGTTAACTGAGTGTGATAGACTCATTTAGCTCATTAAATTCGATTTGGGGGTGGTTGGTCAGGCATGTAGAGTGATTATATTTATTTTATAGTCCAAGTTGCAGTTAGTGTATTAATTTAATGCATGAGAAATCAGTTAACTCGATTAAGTGAGTTAAAGTCAGTCTAACTAGTTGTAACTGATTTTTGCACTAATGAGAGGTCAAGTGAATTAAATCAGATTTAATTCACATGAAGTGATCTGTCAAGTGACTGATGATTTACTATTAATAGTTGCATGCATGTCAGTTGTATTTGTAGCAAATTTGCTCGGGCACAATTATATACACCATAGGATCCCCATGATGTATTGTATAGTTTTGAAAGGTTGAATTTCCTAATTAATAGGGATTTAATTCTCTTAGAATTGTGCAAGCAAGGCAGGCTAAGCAGAGGTAGGAAATTGGCTAAGTGTTGGTCAATTTTGTCAAGATCAGTGTGAGAAAATTGGTAGAGTGTATGAGGTTATGGTGAGCACACATGCATTGTATTATTTCATGATTCCTTGGTTCATTATACAATAGAGATAGAGGGGTTTTGAGTAGCAAGCTTTCCCCAGGAAAAATATTTGTGTTGTGTGATTGATTTGCTTCTTTCTCTTACTTGGTGTGATTCTGTGATCGTGTTTAATTTCCACAAATTAATTGTAGAAGGATTCAATATATTTCTCTAGAATATTGCATGACTGGATTGAATCCATTGGTAGACATATTGTTTTTATAATTTCTACATAGTATCAGAGCACTAGAAATCACTATAGTGGAGAAGAAATTGATTTTGTGCTAAACAACATTTGAATTTGCAAATAAATACTCTTTGGTGCGACAGGCGGATCAAGATGGCCTTCAATGGATTAAGATGGGAATATGCACTCGAGGGTAGTTCTAATTATATTGCATGGAAAGATAGAATGGAGGTAGTTCTGGAGGAAAACGGGTTGAAAGAATTCATTGATAATAATATTCCCAAGCCCGCAGCAGCAAACATCGCTCTTCTTGATGCTTGGCAAAAGAAGGTAACAAGGGCAAAGAGGATCTTATTAGAGGGAGTTCGAGATCACATTGTCTCGAGTATCCATGGTAAGGCGACTCCATATTCTATGTGTAAGGCCTTGACTGATCTGTTTCAGAATAGCAGCGACCAAAGGAATTTGGTGCTGAAGGACAAGCTTAGGAAAATAAATAAGGAGGAGGGCGAGGTGGTACCAACATACTTGGAAAATTTCACACAATGTTGAGAAGAGATTGGAAGCATTGGTGTGACTGTAGCAGATGATGACTTGGTGAGCCTAGCACTTCTAGGCCTTCCCAAGAGTTTTCATAGTTACCACGACTCGGTGAATGGGAGGGAGAAGTTACCAAATTGGGATTGACTTTGGTTGGATTTGGTACAAGAAGAATTCAGGTGGAATACAAGGGATGGATCCTCATCCAAGACTAATGATGAGGAATATTGTGCCTTGGACAGTAAGGCAAAGAAGGCCAAGGGAAAGAAATCCCAAGGCGAAGCGGTCAAGAAATACTTGTCCAAGATCAGATGTTTTCACTGTCACGAGCATGGGCACTATGCTACAAATTGTCCACAGAAGAAGGCAAGCGAGAAGGAGCCTACAGTTGCAGCAGGTGAAGCATTGGATTTAGAGTTCGAGCTTGATTTTACTATAATTTCATGCATGGACATCATTGTAATGGGATGAATGTGGTATTTAGATAGCGGTGCCTCATTCCGTATGATGGGGGACAGAGATCTCTTTAGTGACTTGGAGGAGAAGGACCTCCAACCGAACATAGAATTTGGAGATAAAGGGAGGTATAGTGCGACCAGGATATGTACAATTACCTTTCAGAGGGAGTCTAGCTCCCCTCTCAGACTAGCATATGTTTTGTATGTTCTAGGCCTAAGGAATAATCTTGTCCCTATAGCGGTATTGGAAGATCATGGTTATGAAGTGATGTTTAGAAAAGGAAATTTTTTTCTTAAACACATAGCCACGGGACATGTGAAGTGGATCGGTTCAATATTCAAGAAATTGTATGCTCTCAAGGTTGAGGATGCATGCAAGGCTTTCAGGAGCAAAGTAGTGGTTAATGACTTGGTGGTTGAGAGGGAGAAATTATCTCTCAACATTGAGCCTCAAAAGCAGTCTCAGAAGGTTGTGGAGCAGCCACAATTGGAGAAGCAGAGAAGAGACCGAGTGGAAGAGTCCACTCAAGCATAAACCTCCAAGAGGGGAAAATTTTTGGCTAGATGGGTAGAGGGAGTACATGCAGCTATACCCCCAGATGTCAGGTGAGGTGACGTGCAGAATTAATTTGAAGAAGAAATTTGGGCAGGGTTCATTGAGATGGTGTGTCTCATGGATCGAACCTGGCTACGAGGAGCCCACAATACAGCAGTAGCATGAAGGATTGGTTAGATTGATGCAGTTAGATTTTAGGAAGACAGAAATCAGAGTGACAGGTGTCGGATGCGGAGGCGCGGTCCGAGTTGTGCTTGATGGAGGGGGTGCATGGATGCGAGGATGTCGATAAGCGCGAGAGAGTGTTGAGTCCCAAACTGGCATCTTTCCTATACACCTTTTTTAGACTTTTTCCATTTATCTGGACCTCCTAAGTCATCAACATCATTGCATATTAATCATAAAAGAGCATTTAAAGTTGTTTTTAACTATGTTTTGTTTCTTCTGTTTGAATTAGATTTTTGCTCATTTAGCTGCGGAATCTTGTCACTTTCCACAGCTGCGTCAACTTTCCGCAGCCATTTTGTTAAAGTCTATATTGCAGGTGTCTTCAGGAAAATCAAGCCACATGGGCAAGTTGGAAATGATATGGACATGGACCGAGTCCTACTGGCTCAGTCGAATTCACCAAAGAAGGTCGTGGTCAAAGGTAGTCAAGCGGTGGTCAACCTAAGAGTCCTACGGTGACAGAACTCCATTTTTCACCACGTGAAGACTTGTGTGGCCGTTCCTAAATCTCAGGGGACATATCAACACCTGTGAACTGCTCCATAAGCCGAATCCAACGGCCACCCTCCATAGATTTAATCTTCATGGCAGCCATAATGCTAGATTTCTGGACGTGGTTGTTCACGTGTCTTTTATCAGCGCAGATTGTAGGAAAGTAGTTATGTCATCCTCTGTTATAAATAATGCGTTCTCATACGCATAGTAGCTAGCTTTTGTAATGTAATTTTGCTGTAAAGAAAGCCCACTGTGCCGTGACATTATTTCCTTGTTATGACTGCATTTTGAATACATGAGAAGACTTTGTTCATAAGCATAATTCGTGGTTGATAGCTGTTGCCCGAGGATTGTGCAGAGGGCCCCTGCACACGCCGAGGTTTTGTTTATTGCTGTATAGTTTCATGCTTTATTTCCTTACGTTCATTATGCCATATTAATTCACGTGTACATATCACATCTCTTATGGTATTAACGTTTTATCTCTGTCCATAGTCTTTCATGCTTTATACTGCTGTTAACTGATCAGTGTTTTTGTTCCAGATTACAATAGGCAGCCCGGGCATTTGCACATAGTTTTACAATGACTAATGACATGGAATCAGTCTTGTCCTTCTGCTAATTTATTTTTCTTAGCTTTTAATTCCAACACTGTTTTATTTATTTCAGTTTTGTACATTTGCTTTATTAGTTAGATTAGATATTAAATTACTCATGTCATTATCAGTTACCTCCGAAAGCCATAGCGAGACTAATGGTGAAGGATTGAAGTATGAGTGTGTAGTTTGATATTAGTTTATTTTTCTGCAAGTTAGATATTAAATTGCTCATGTCATTATCAGTTACCTCCGAAAGCCATAGCGAGACTAATGGTGAGGGATTGAAGTATGAGTGTGTAATTTGATATTAGTTTATTTTTTTCTACAAATTAGATATCAGATTGCTCAAGTTGTTTATGATTACCTCCGAAAGCCATAGCGAGACTAATGGTGAGGGGTCAGAATATGAGTTGATATAATTTGATTTTAGCTTTACTTTGTTTGCAATTCTTGGATTTCTTTGAGTACAGTTTCTTTTGTATTTAGACAGCAGCAAGGGTAATGAGTTTCATGATCAATAGTTCATTGTTTGTTTGATTAGTATAGTGGCACATTTTCATTTTCTTTTAAGAATTAATTTTGTCATTTCATGTTTTAAAACCCTTTTGAAGTTTGAATTTTGGGAAATCATTATAAAGGACATCATTGCCTTGAACATTTATATCCATACTTGTATTTTAGAATTTCCATCTCACATTAGGAAACCAACCAAGATAAAAAACCCCAAGATAAATAAAAAACCCAAAAACGACAAAAAGTAAGAGATAGGTTATCTTGCACATATAGTGCGCCACACTTCGTCAGCTTACGAATCCCGGATTGACAAATTAATGTAGCGATTTAGGACACACTAAATTGACCAACAGAGAAGGAATCCGATTAGACATGTCTCGATATGATAGTAGTTAGAATACTTTGATGATATATGCATTATAATGATTCGATTGTTTGGAGGTTATTGTTTAGATACATTGCATGTAGAACATTCGAGTTAATATCGGGAATGATTGGATTCCTTTCTTGTTGAGAGGGAGTGTTGAAATTTTCAACAAGAAACAATGAAATTGGCATCCAGAAATGGCTACCATGGAGGCTTTTGATTTAATTATTTCTTAATTAAATTAGAAGAAATGTGTGTCAAATTTATTTATCCCTTAAATAAATTGGACAATAAATTGTAATCTTATCTCATAATCACTTGTAATAGTTAACTGAGTGTGATAGACTCAGTTAGCTCATGAAATTTGAGTTGAGGGTGGTTAGTGAGGCATGTAGAGTGATTCTATTTGTTTTAGAGTCCAAATTTTAGTTAGTGTATTAGTTTAATGCATGAGAAAACAATTAACTCAATTAAGTGATTTAAATTCAGTCTAACTAGTTGTAACTGATTGTTGCACTACTGAGAGGTCAAGTGAATTAAATCAGATTTAATTCACATGTAGTGATCTTTCAAGTGACTGGTGATTTACTATTAATAGTTGCATGCATGTCAGTTCTGATGAATACCTAGTTGAGACATAGGTTAAAGGGAAGTTATCTATCAGTTGTATTCGTAGAAAATTGCTCCGGCACAATTATATACACCATAGTGTTAGTGTCAGAATATGCATTCTGCCATCAATTATCAAAATCACTCTTTTCATTCTCATTTTAGGTGTCCCACTCTGAAATTTTTATATCATTACATTAGGTCATGCTAAAAATTGTTTCACTGATGGTAGCCCTAGTCATAAAACTTCACTCTCCCCCAAAAACTCACATTTACTAGCTCACCTTCATGTCTTGCTGAGCATAATAACACTTTTGAAAATATCATTTCACCATGTCTTATCTCAGTCAAAGTCAATCATGGAAGTCAGGTCATTCAAGGTCCCATTGGGTCATTAGGTTTTATTTTTCAAGGTTCAAAAAAGCACCATTTCATCCCAATAAATTCAGAAAAATGTGTGAGAGTGACTCAATAAACATTTTATTTTCATCTACAGAAGATCATCAGCATGTAAATATCATATTTTTAAATTTGTAATTTTGGATTTTTATGATTTTCATATCAAAATGTCATTTTGACATGAAAATGGAGATGTAATTTCATGTTTTCTATATGTAATAATTTCAATCCCTAGCTGCCAACTCAAAACACACATGCCAAACTGAAAGAGAGAAGTGACAAACTCCAACAACATCATCCTGCAAGAGAGAAAGGTCAGATGAAAAGGGTAATCAGCAAATGGTTCAGAAAAGTGAAAAAATACATTAGAAAAGTGGGTTTTTAAATTTAAATTTAAATTCATTGTGTTATTTATGAATAAAAACATCAAATCATATTCATTTTCCTCTTTAAAAGATCGATCCAGCACTCCAACAACCAAAAAATTCGAAATTATGAGTACAATTGGCAAAGGAGCAAAAGTGAGGGCGCAAATATCCTGAAAGGAGGGTGCAAATACGTTCTGGAGGGCACAAATATCCTAAAAGGAGGGCGCAAATACGTTCTGGAGGGCACAAATCAGTTGGAAAGGGCGCAAATCAGTTGAACAAGGCGCAAATTGATGAGCTCCATCATTAGACATATTTGGAGGGGTTAATGGTCACCTTTTTTCCTTCTTAGATCTCTTTTTCTTGCATTTTTATTATTATTTGTTTTTATGATGCTAGTATAGGTGGTGATTAAGGCTAACATACTCTGAGTGCCTAATATGAGGTTGAGTGCAAAAAATCATGAATTATTAGCATTTTCATAAGGATTTTATCATAAATACTTGGAGGAGACAGCAAGGAGAAATTATAGGAGGATTTTCCACCCTCCTTAACTCTCAAAGCCAGCCAAAGGAGCCCAAATATTCTCTCCAGCCATTCGAATTTGAAAGTCAGCCAAAGGATCCCCAAGGATTCTCTCTGGCAATTCGAATTCCAGAGGCAGCCAAGCAACTCAAAGAGGAGTGCACTAAAACTTTGTTTACTTGGATTCAAGTGGACCCAATCACTATTTTCTAGGGAGTTGTTGGTAGCTACCCTGTAGAATAAATAGAGCAAAGCTAGAGCTAGGAAGGGTCGGAACTTTGTTGCAATCTATTGAGATTTTTATTATTTTACTCAGTGATCAAACTTTCATAAATGTATGAGGCTATTCTTTTATGAAATGAGTATACTGATTTCATTTTACTGATTTAAGTTTCGGAGAGCTAGGATTGTGGGTTAGGGCCCAATCCATGTGCTTCATCCTCTCTGCTATATTTTTTCTATGCTTTCTATCATTTCATTAGTTCTGTTTCTGATAATTTTGCTTATGTTTCAAGTTGTTGTCTAGTTTTGTTTTTAGTGTGTTGCTGTAGGTTTCATTTGCTTGTGAGTAATAGAATAGAGGAGAAAAAACAAAAAAAATTGTGGATCAAGACCCCCTTCTCATATCTGTCAAAAAATCTAGATTAAATATTGTTAAAACCCCATAGTAGCTCCGTGGTGCCTCTCCACTTCATTCTCCATCTCTGTCTTCACAATCTGTGCACTGTTGTTACGCCCTCCATTTCTGCTTTTTCCCGTTTATTCTCACTGCCGCACCCACCTTTTTATTCATAAAAACACTTAAACAATTTAGCCTACCTTATTCCTTTATTTTTATTAATCATGGTTTCCTTACCCTTTTTAACACAAAACACTTGAAAACCATTGGAATTGGACCTCCGCCCTTGCTCCTCGAACTTCCCGCTACCATACTTCGCCCCATCGTAAATCGAAAATCATCCAAGGTCTTTGTTTATGCTCTCCCATTCCAAGTCCTGATTGTGATATTTCCTTTGTGCCTTACGTTTGCCGCTTGTTAATAAAATCATTCAAAAACATTGGAAAACCCGATCCTTTTCCTTACCTTTTAACTTACCGCATATCCCTCTTGCCTTTTCGCAAATTGCATTTCGCACTCTCCATCTGCTCCTTGTTAACACTTACTTCTCCTATATGTCGATTGAGATATTGGTATCGCGCTTCACGACCGGTCCCATCGCCAGCCATCCGACTCATCGCATATCGCATCTTGTTCCCAAACAACACTTCTGCCACTCCTCCAACCGCGCAATATTGTGACATTGCGAAATCGCATATCGCAAATCGCAACCGTTGTCCTTTTCGCAAATCACATTTTGCACTCTCCATTCACTCCTTGTTAACACTTACCGCTTCTGTCTTCTGATTGCGATATTGGTATCGTGCTCCACCATCGGTCCCACCACCACGTCATCTAACTCATAGCATATCGCAGCTTGTTCCCGAACAACACTTATTCCACTCCTCCAACCGCGTGATATTGTGATATTGCGATATCACATATCGCAACCTTTGGCTTGATCGCAATCGCATTTTGCTCCTACTCCCGAAATGTACTCTCGCTTCTCCACCAGCCTGCGATGTTGCGATATTGTGATATTGTGATATCACATATCTCATATCGCACTGCCAGCCCTCCATCACAACTCTGCCATCGCACTTTTCAAATCATTCTGATCCAAATAATTTTTTCTATAATAAAGTTTTAATAAGTTTTAAACCCCCTCTTTCCACCTCTAAGCCTTGTTTCATGTGGTGAGCCCTCCATTAGCACCTTTAGCCCATTTTCCTCCAAACTACAAGCCACACTTTGTCAAGTTTAGTTTATCATGAATAGTTTCATGGTTAGAAGCATGGTAGCATGGTAGATAGATCATAGGATAAGTAAAGTGGATTTAGTCATTTGGCCAAGTTAAGTGTGGTTTAGAATTAGTTTCCTTCCTGCCATTTATTTTCAGCAAGTTAAATTAGTTTCCTTTCCTGTAATTTATTTTCAGAAATTTAGTTTCCTTTATGTAATTTCCTTTCCACAATTTATTTTAGTTTCATTGAAGTGTGACAGACTTCAATGAGAACCCCTAGAAGTAGCACCCTTTCGTAGAGCGGAAGAGGATGACATGAGTAGAATGCATCTGTTGTGTATATATCACTTTCACCTCCAATTTTGTACGAACCTCGGGTTGATAAAGTAAAGTAGAGCAGCCCCTGGGAGTTGCAGTACTCTTGGTGCAATACTAGGGCTCACCACTTTTTGGCACCGTTGTCAAGGAGGTGTCTAGTAGATGATTTGATTTTGTTTTAGCATTATTTTCTGGTTTCCTTTCATTTCATGTTATTTCAGAAATATTGAAAAAAAAATATCTAATTTTCATGCCTCGTGGGAGTAGGAATAATCAAAGACAAATCTTACATAAAACCCCCACATCACCTCCTAGCCACCCTTCACTCTTCTTCGGTGGCAGTGAGACTGAACTTCCTATAGGAGAGCCTTCTGAATACTCTAAGGAACCTATTGTGGAAGAAGAAGAAGTCCTTGGTCCAACTAAGGGACCTGCTTCACCTGTCTTAACCATGGCTGGGATCCAAAGATCCTTTCCCATATGAGAGGCGGACGAGGAGACTAGAATGAAAAACATTAGCCCCCCATCTCTTCCACACTTTCATGGAATTACCTCTGAGGACCCTGACACATTCATGTTTAATGATCAGAAGTTGAAGCTATTCCCATCCACCCTTAAGGATGCATCCTTGCGCTAGTTCATGGGTCTGCCTAGGGATAGCATTAGTACCTAGGCACAGATGGGAGATACCTTCAGCAGCAAATATAAAGACTATTGTAGGTCCAAGGAAACTAAGGATGATATCTTTAGGATGAATCTAGGGTCGGATGAATCCTTAGAGGACTATGAAGAGAGGTTTCAATTGAACTATAAAAGAGCCAACTGTACTCTTGATCTTGACTCACTTAAACTTAGACTTCTTCGAGGGATCAGAGAAGATATGATAGAAACCTTGAATATGCTATCAAGAGGATATATCTACCAAAAACCTTGTGAAACAATCAAAATTGTATTCTGGAACCATTCCAGGGCATTTAGGAAGAAGGGAAGAGCTAGCCAAAGTACATCCCATACCCCTTCCTCTTCCACCTCCATCAAATATGAGATTGGTAATATGTTGGAGGACTTCAAGAGTGACATGTTGCATACCCTTTCTTTGCAAATGGACACCATGCAGGTCAAGAGGAAGCAGGAGGAAGCAGAAAGAGCGTTGGTTGTATTTTTTCCTAGATGTACCAAGAAGAACCCAAGAAGTGGATGTCCACTGAATGTCATAGAGGTTTGTGTATTCTGTGAAGAGGATCATGCCACAGACAAGTGTCCCTCCTTACCTGGACTTAAGGTTGTATATCAAGGTGGGGAAGCAATGCCAGAGAAACTCTGTTTCATCAACCAGAGAAGGCCTCAAGGCCCTAGGCCATATCAACAAGGTATTCCAGGTGCACCTTACTCTTATTATCACAACAATCAGAGCACACCCATGCAACCTTGGTACACCCCCACTCCCCCATCCTAGCCTACACCTCCTACTTGGCCTTACAACCCTTCATATCATCCTCAACTAGTAAACCAACCATTCCAGTAGTATGTTCCACAACAACCTCAATGGAACAATCCATCCCAAGGGTGGAGGCCTCAACAAAATAAACCACCTGCTCTAATGCCTCCACCCCAACCTCAACCTCAGCTTACTCATGATGCTCCACCTAGGCTACCTTAAATACCTACACAACCCAATCCAAAACCGAACAACAGACAAGCAGTCTCCCAGTGGAGAAACATCCTATCCATCTTATACTGTGGAGATACAGGAGGTTAATATCAGGTTGGGAAGAGTACTCCCAGAAAACCATCCTCCATCTCCACCTGTAGAGGTTGAGGAGTAAAAGGAAGAAGGTAACACTCAGATCCAACAACCTCCTTTTCCTAAGAGCTTGATCCACCCTAGTCAGCACATCCCAGAGGAGACTGAACTCCTTGGAGAATTGGAAAATTTGTGTGTAAAGATACCACTTCTCCATGCCATTAAGGATGTCCCTATCTACAATATATTCATAAAAAAAAGTGCTTCAAGAAACCTAGGGAAGGAAGAGAGATACCCCCACCATCAATGTGGTAGGACAACTGTCTGACCCAATGCTAGGGAGGGTGATATTTCCAAAGTACCTAGACCCTTGTAGTCCAGTTGTTGATGTGCATATAGATGGTGCCATAGTCCCCAACACTCTAATTGATCTAGGGGCTGACATCAATGTCATGATCAAGGAAAATATGTTTAAACTTAATCTCCAAGGGAATTTGAGGAAAACCACAACAGTTTTGCAAATTTCAGATCAGTCCACAGTAACTCCGAAAGGAATGTTGAGGATGTTATGGTTACCATTGACTCTTGGGAGTATCCTATAGATTTATTGGTCCTGCAACCAAAAACCAAGTTGAATGGTTATCTTCTCATTTTAGGGAGACCTTGCTAGCCACTGCAGATTCTATCCTCCAGCCCAGCCTTCCATTGATCATGATATCCCTATATGGTTGGAGGATGAAGAAGATGAGTTATATAACACTGCCCCTATGTGTACCATAGATGCTATTCTTAGAGGGGGGCATCTTGATGAAGATGAACTCATCGACCATGCCATTCAAAACCAGTCCTCCACTAACATTCCTCTCGAAACCTTAGTCAAATATTCTGAAAGCCAATGTTGGATGGAAGTGAACTTAGTTGAGTCAACCTCTGAATCCACCAAGGCTATTAATTTTGGCCCATCCAGATCTCTAAAAATCAACCCAAACCTCTCGAATGAAGAAGAGAAATAGTTATTCCAGATTTTTAAAGTGAATCTAGATATGTTTGCTTGGGATTACAAGGACATGAAAGGGGTGCATCCTTCAGTGTGAAAACATCATATTTACATCAAAGAAGGATGAAAGCCTGTGAGACAACCCCAAAGAAGGATGAACCCGGCTCTGAAGGACATAGTTAAATAAGAGCTGCTGAAACTATTGGATGCAGGGTTTATATAACCTATATCTGACAGTGAGTGGGCATCTCCTCTTTTCCTAGTCCCAAAGAAGAATGGGAAGTAGCGAATCTGTGTTGATTTTCGAGAACTTAACAAAGCCACCAAGAAAGACCATTTCCTTTTGCCCTTTATAGGCCAAGTCCTGGATGGCCTTACAGGGAAGAAGTTATTTTCCTTCTTAGATGGGTTCAGTGTGTACAATCAGATTCAAATCAGCCCTAAGGACCAGGATAAGACTACTTTCACCTATCCTTGGGGTACCTTCGCTTATAGATTCCTACCCTTTGGGTTGTGCAATGCCCCAGCTACCTTCCAAATTGCTTTCCTGAGCATATTTTCTAAGTCATTCCATGACTCTGTAAAAATCTACATGGATGATTTCACACCATATGGGGATGACTTCCAGGAAGCTCTCTCCAATTTGGGTAAAGTACTAAGAATGTGCATTGAGATGCATCTCTCCTTGAGCCCAAAAAAGTGTGAATTCCTGAAGAAAGCAAGGTTTGTATTGGGATGCTCCATATCCCAAGCAGGAATATAGGTAGACCTGAACAAAATCACTATCATCAAAAGGTTATCTGCTCCTCCAAAGAAGAAAGATGTCAAGAGTTTCTTAGGCTTAGTTGGTTACTATAGAAGGTTCATCAAATATTTTAGCAAGATGGCTTTGCCATTATTTGGTTTATTGGCCAAAGATTCTGAGTTTATTCAGTATGGTCCTTGCCAAGAGGCTTTCGAGCTCATTAAGGAAAAGTTGAATACTGCCCCCATCCTCCGAGGTCCAAATTGGAATCTTCCTTTCCACATCCACACTAATACATCCAATAAAGCCATAGGGGTAGCATTAGGAAAATTAGAGGACAAAATCCCTTATGCCATTTATTTCATCGTCAAGAACTTGTCCAAGGTCGAGTTGAATTATAGTGTTACTGAGAAGGAGATGTTAGCCATTGTCCATGCTTTGAACAAATTTAGGCATTATGTAATTGGATATCAGACCTTTGTTCACAATGACCATGCAAACGTCAAGTATTTAATGAAAAAACTGGATGTTAATGCTAAGATAATTAGATGGTTGTTACTTTTGTGGAAATTCGATTTGACTATTGTTGATAAACCTAGAAAGGAAAATGTTGTTGTAGATTTTTTGTCCAGGTTAACTCTCCCTATAGGTGAAGAAGGAATGGTGGATGACCAGCTGCCAAATGAGCATCTCTTTGCTATATGGTGCCATATTCCTTATCTCAGCACTCTCACCATGTTTTTTTGATATAGCCAACTACTTGGTTGCTGGGAGACTCCCTCCTAATTTTTCATTTAGGGACAGGAGCAGAATCATCAGAAAAAGTGCCCCTTTCACATGAATAGGGGGGAATCTTTTCAAGCTAGGCCCTGATAAAATCCTAAGGAGATGTGTGAGGGAGGAAGAAATTTTTGATATCCTCTCTGCATGCCATGACAGCCCATGTGGAGGCCACTTTGCTGCAAAGAGAACTGCTTACAAAGTTTTGCAACAGGATATTATTGGCCTACCCTTCACCAAGATTCCAGAAGATACACCAGCAGGTGTGACTAGTGCCAAAGGATGGGGAAACCCATGCAAAGGGATGAGATCCACTATCCAGACAAAATAATTATATCATAGTTTGCACTGATTACCTGAAAAATTGGGTTGAAGCAAAAGTAGTGAAGGTAGAAACCGAAGAGAAAGTAGCAGAATTTCTGAGGGAGAATGTGTTTTAGAAGTTTGGGTACCCTAGAGAAATAGTAACTGATCAGGGAGCACAATTCACCTCTCACCTCATTGAGAATATTTTGAGGAAGCACAATATTAAGTATAGAACTTCTACTCCCTATCACCCTCAGGAAAATGGCCAAGTAGAAGTAACTAACAGAGTTTTAGAGAGCATCCTCACCAAGGTTGTGAGCGGCAGCAGAAAATATTGGGCAGACAGATTGGTAGAAGCTACTTGGGCCTACAACACTACTTGGAAGACAATAATAGGATTCACTCCTTATGAACTAGTCTATGGTAAGAAGGCTCCACTTTCTGTTGAGCTTGAATTCAATACTTTAAGAATGGAAACTGAATTAAATCTAGATCTACCAAATTCCCAAAAAGAGAGGTTGTTGCAACTAAATGGATTGGATGAGTTCAGAATGCAAGAACTTCTTCACACGGAGGTAGTTCAGCTGCAAAGGAAAGTCTGGCATGACAAGAACATCAAAGGAAATACCTTCCAAGAAGGAGATTGAACGTTTTTGTATGATTCAAGGTTTAAAGATTTCGAAGGCAAGCTGACGACAAGATGGTTGGGACCTTACATAGTGGAAAAATGTTTTGATAATGGCGCAATTCAAATCAGAACCATAGATGAGGAAGGAATCCCCTTGCTTTTCAATGGTCACAGACTTAAAATTTACAAGAAGCCTTTGTCAAGGGAAGAGTTCATAAATTCAATAAGCAGAGAGGTGTATGTGATGGGAAACTCCATAGTTTCCCACACCTCCTGATAAAAATAAAAATATAAAAGATCCATCGATGAAAACCTCTCTAAGGCGCCTAAGGCAAGTTTGTGGGTTGAAAACCTCCATGGAGGCAGCCCACTTTCTTTCAAAAAACAAAAAAATACATGTGCATCTTTCTGTTTTTTGTGTTTGTTGTTTTGCAAGTTATTAATGGTTTCTGGAAACACAGGGAAGCATTCATCTTCTTTTCCCTTCTTCTATTTTACCATCCATCCCATTATTCACTCCATTCATTTTCGTAACTTTCTCCATCACCTCCATACACCACATTCCTCCATTCCTGAGCATAATGTAGCAAGGAAATCCAAACACGGAAAGAAAAACACAAAACGCTTGAAAACCATTGGAATTTGACCTCCGCCTTTGCTCCTAGAACTTCCCACTACCGTACTTTGCTCCATCGCAAATCGCAAATCATCCAAGGTCTTTTTTAATGCTATTCCATTCCAAGTCCCGATTGTGATATTTCCTTTGTGCCTTACCTTTGCCGCTTGTTAATAAAATCATTCAAAAACATTGGAAAACCCAATCCTTTCCCTTACCTTTTAACTTATCGCATCTCCCTCTCGCCTTTTCACAAATCGCATTTTGCACTCTCCATCTGCTCATTGTTAACACTTATTGCTCCTATCTACCTATTGCAATATTGGTATCATGCTCCACCACCGATCCCATGGCCATGTCATCCAACTCATCGCATATCGCAACTCGTTCCTGAACAACACTTCCGCCACTCCTCCAACCGCGCGATATTGCGACATTGCGATATCGCATATCGAAGATCCCAACCTTTGGCCTTTTCACAAATCCCATTTTGCACTCTCCATCCACTACTTGTTAACACTTACCGCTCCTATCTGCCGATTGCGATATTGGTATCGCGCTCTGCCACTGGTCCAACCGCCATGTCATCCGACTCATCGCATATCGCAGCTCGTTCCCAAACAACAATTTTGCCACTCCTTCAATCGCACGATATTGTGATATCTCATATCGCATATCACACCTTTGGCCTGATCCAAATCTCATTTCCCTCTCGCTCCCTAATTGTACTCTCGCTTCTTTGCTAGCCTGCAATATTGTAATATTGCGATATTGCGATATCGCATATCGCACTACCAACCCTCCATCGCACTTTTAAAATCATTCTGATCCAAATCATTTTTGCGCTATAATAAATTTTTAATAAGTTTTAAACCCCCTCTTTCCACCTCTAAGCCTTGTTTCATGTGGTTAGCCCTCCATTTGCACCTTTAGCTCATTTTCCTCCAAACTGCAAGCCACACTTTGTCAAGTTTAGTTTATCATGAATAGTTGCATGGTTAGAAGCATGGTAGCATGGTAGATAGATCACAGGATAAGTAGAGTGAATTTAGTCGTTTTGCCAAGTTATGTGTGGTTTAGAATTAGTTTCCTTCCTACCATTTCTTTTCAGCAAGTTAAATTAGTTTCCTTTCCTGGCATTTCTTTTCAGCAATTCAATTTAGTTTCCTTTCTCTCATTTCCTTTCCACAATTTATTTTAGTTTAATTAAAGTGTGATAGAATTCACTGAGAACCCCTACAAGTAGCACCCTTTCATAGAGCAAAAGAGGATGACATGAATAGAATGCATTTGTTTTGTATATAACATTGTCACCTCCAAGTTTGTACGAACCCCAAGTTAATAAAGTAAAGTAGGGAAGCCCCTAGGAGTTGCAGCACTCTTGGTGCAATACCAGGGCTCACCACAAATATCCTGAACACAGAGGGCACAAATGACACTAGGATGGCACAAATTACAATTTGCTAATTTTTTCGAAGTTTCTCTGAAATTTTGACTTTTCTTCAACAAATCATGTTTCTACTTATGTAATTCATCATGGTAAATATAATTATGTCAAGGATAAGTTACCTAGGGGTAGATTCATCGGGCAAAATTCATCATTGAGTCATAATGAATCAGTTGAATGTAATGAGGAGTGAGTCACTTAGACCATCCTATGTAGAAATTTTGAATAACTGATATATTATTCACTGAGATTCTCCTGATCACACACTATTTTAGCTTCATGCACAATACAGAATATCTTCTACCATTGATCATTAATTGCGGAAATAAAAACAATCGCATGCGCACATTAAAACCATAAACAATCACACATATGAACACAGTATTTCATGGGAAAGCTTAAAGCTGAAAACCCCCAACTATCTGTATATTATATGTCATAGAGATCATGTAAAAATCATTGTACAAAGCTCCTCACAAGCTCTCAGCACAACCTCCAATTGCTACACACTAATCAAGCTAGATCTAGAAAAACACATGCTCCAATCTCTGCCACCTGATAGCCAGCCTCTATTGCGTAATCAATGTTGTAGGATGGCTCATTAAATAACTTGAACCACCTGGCTTGTACTGCGCAATCCTCATGGGCTTCTCCAATCACTGGTAGTTGCAAATATGCAACATATAGTCACAACTGATAGTTAACCTGCTCTTTCACCTATCTCTGCACTGGTCTCCACTGAAACTGTCCATGCACTGAAGTTAACTGATGTATTCTTTAGTTGATTAATGAGTTTATAATTAGTGAATTAATTAATAATTAATTCACACCACTCTCACTAATTGTATCAATCAGTTAAACTAGATACAAATAGCTCAACTATGTTTAGATTAGTTAAACTGAACACAACTCCATTAACTTCCTCAATCAACTCCACCAAACTCCGTCACATGAGTTCTAACTAAATTATCCATGAAATAGCTCCACATAACCCTTAGGAATAGCGTAATTCCTTCTATCAACTCCTATGCCACATCTATGCACTTAACTGAAGTGCTCCAAGAGAATAAGATAATGTTTAGAGTCCAAATATTATTAAGAGCTAATAATATTCGACATATCTATTTTTAGACTGGCAATCTAAAAATAGATTATGCCCAATATGTCTAAAAATAGAAGTCCATCTATTTTTCCAACTTGACCAACCATCCACAAATAGCATCCTGCAACTCATAGAATATGATCGACATGTCTAAAAATAGACTTTGCGCCAAAAATAACATGCGGGCCCACTTAGTGAAGGCGACTCTTTTCACTAAGCTCATCATCTTGTTGCAATCTCAACATCCTACACTTCAGCTTTCAGTTCAAACTTTGGTGGATCAGCTCCTTAACTTAGGGATTCGACCCCTGAGGTAAGGACAGGTTGTTTGAGGCCTATATATTGTACTTTTTGATTCATTTTCAAAGGTTGGAATCAATTTGTATGTTTTTTTATTGATCAAGGAACTATTGTACTCATTTTTGCCAACTAATAAAGAGGAGTTGCAGCTATTTTTTGGGATACTTGTGGTATGATGTTTATCATTGTCTTTTATTTAGTTTCATATGCTAGAATGTATTGTATTCATGTTCACTTCATCTATATGGTATGACCTCTTTCAACTTTGATAATCAGAACACATGCGTTTTCATGCTCTGTTTTGGGGAATTGATCATAGTTTTTCCATTTTCCTCTGTCTAAGAAGAATACATCTCCCATGCTCTTCCTAGTTTCTCTTCAGTCTCAAAACCATTCCATCACAATAATTTTAAAGTGATAAGCCTTATGCCTACCTAGCCCCATTGATCCCTGCAACCCTATCTCATTTTCCTTGACCTATCTCCCTTGACCTAATTTCTTCATCCAGTGAAACCCCAACCAAATCAAATCAAAACAACCCCTACACTCATTATCTAGCCTAAAATCCCTATTTCCTCTAGCCCTCTTGGTTGTGACCTTTTGGATAGAGCCCTCTCCAACTTGATAGGGCTAGTTATCAAGTCAAAATATTGGTTTGTGGTTACCTCTGCTTGGATTCCTTCTTCGACCTTAGGAATCTAGTAGAGCGCTAACATTCTTGGCATCATTTTCGAGGAACGAAGAGACAAAAATTTCCCTAGGTGTACGACAAAGATCCATTGGAAACTAATCCCTTGGATGATGGGATCGAGTTTCATAAGGCCGATTTCATAATTGCAATTCCTCAAAAGCATATCTAGATTCTCAAAGAAGGTATACCAGGTCTAATCCTGATCCAGATCCATTTGCTCCTGTCGAAGATCCTGAAAGAATCCTAAGAGGCAAATATTTTAGCCAGTTTCAATATCTTCATAATCTCCTCCTCAAAATTTGGTAAGATCTTTCTCATTACCTTCTGATTTGGTAGCCATACAAAATTTAGTATTTGATACCAAATTTGAGTTATCATTGTTTAGAACCAAATCCGAGACTGATTTGAATACATTAGTCCTTGAACCTTGGATATTAGAGTTAAATCCATCATTAGTTGAAGCTTTAAATGAGACTGATGTTAAAATTTGGAGAAAATAATAAAAGCTAGAAAATTTAGCCAATACCCTAAGTTACACTGTTGAAAAATCCTATATTCAATACCAATAAGAAACCCTTCATATTCCCGAAGTTTCCCTAACATTTAATATTTCATCATCCATCCCATCATCATCTCAACTTCTCCCTGAAGGACCTCCTCAGATAAATCCATCCCTCGTTCCACCCCCTCCACCACATTCAGCGGGAATTATGGCTCGTTTTGGACCTTTAGTTCTCCCTGGTAATCTTGCTGATCTACCTCAAGGATATGGCCAAAGGCTTCCCCTCTTCATTGAAAAATCTGAAATCACTGCCTGTCAGCACATGACCAACATCACAACCTTCATATATCTTGAGGAGTTAGATGCAGATGATGCCAAGATGCGAATCATCACACAAAGTTTTTCTGGTGAAGTTAAAGTTTGGTTTCATGCCCTAGCAATTAATTCTATTAGGACTCCTGCTGAGCTAACTGATTATTTCCTATCCATGTGGGATGAGAAGAAAAAACCTTTACAAATCCTTGTTGAATATGATTCCCTAAAACGCAATCCCAATGAATCAGTGCCTGATTACAATTCTCGATACCTCAAAATCTATAATTCCATCCCAAATGAAATGAAACCACCTCCTATTTTAGCCCTTCTGCGTTATCCCGATGATTTTGACCCATATATTGCTTACTAATTGAGAGAAATAAATCCCACCACCCTTGAAGATATGATAAAAAATTCAGTGAGTGTTGAAGCCAATCTTTTAATTAAAAATTCCAAACTTAAAACTAAACGCAAAGTGACTATTAAAGAGGAACCTTCCACTTCATCTGATACTAAATTTGATGCCTTGCTTAAAACCATGGAGAGAATGGTCAATAGGATGTCTATTTCAGATAGATAGACAGAGCCACAAATCATAAATCCAAACTTTTGAGGCCAACAGCAGCCTCAATTCCGGATAAAGCAAAGAGAGAAAAGAGCTCCTGAAACACAGAAAAAGCAGAAAATCAGAACACCACTTCAATAGAACTATTCTTAGAGTGATGAAGAGGAATAACCAATAGTAGAAGAGAACCTTCTTTTCACAGCCGATGGTCAGCCCATCTTTCTCACTGAGGATGAATAATTAATGGAAAAAACAAGTTCACCTAATGACAAAATTTTCATAATGGTTAATGATCATGAGTTAGAAGTAGAATTTGATGACTATCAGAGAGGGTACCTGAATGCATTGAGTTCTCAACAAAGGCAATACTCCTTGAGGATCCATGATGTTCCAAAAAATCCACCTCCAAAGAAGACAGTTCAGCAGAAAGAAGCACCACCGAAACAAGTTCAAAATAAGGGTAACGAGATTTGAGCTTCGAATCAGAATAGAAGCAATCAGCCTTCTACAAGTGCACCTATCAAAGAAAGAGATATTCCAAGAAAAGGAGTTGCACCGAGAGATCATGTTGAGAAGAGGGATGTTATCATAAAAGAGGTATATAAAACTATACCATTTAATTTAAGTCATAAATTTCTAAGTTAAAGGTGTCTATTACTCTTACTGAATTGGTCAAAATTGATAAATACAAAACCCATGTAATCAAAACTTTGAAATTTGACCCTTTATTCGACATGGTTAGTATAGAGGATGATTAGCCCGAGTTAATATTTGGTCTTGCTATCGATGGTCAGTCTGAAGATAGTGAGGTCCCACCATTTTACCTGAGTCTTAAAGTTCATCAGTGCATCCTTCATAACACTATGTTGGACTCTGAGGCTTCCCACAACCTCATGCCTAAAGCCATCATGGAGAAGCTTGGAATTGACATAACCCGCCCATATCATGATCTATATTCTTTCGATTCTAGTTGTGCCCATTGTTTGGGTCTAATCAAATATCTAGTTGTCTCCCTAGAGCAGATCCCAGCCAAAAATGTCATTATGGACGTGGTAGTTGCTCATATTTCACCATGTTTCGATATGTTGTTGTCAAGATCCTGGGGGGGAAAATTGATAGGTACACTGCAGTTGTACTTTTCCTATGCCACTATTATTGTCTTTGGTCAAATGATAAAACTATACCATGAGACTAAAATGAAGTACATGATCACAAATAAGGAAAGGCCTAATAATCATCATATCAATGTTGTACATAAAGACTTAGAGTCCTTCATATTGTACAATGATGCTAGATTAAATGATGTTGATTGTCAATTAGTATAAATAGAGGATGTTCATGAAGTTTCAGATTGCATTAGAACAGTGTTAGAAAAAGAGAAAGACAATCTGCCTACTATATCCGAATAGCCATCATAGAAGGCAGATGAAAGTTCATAACAACATAAAGAATCAGATCAAAAAATTGTGTCAAATCAAAATCAAGAGTTTCAGCACCTTGAAGAAGAAGATGGCCTTTGGATCATGGAATTTTATGGTTCCATTGGCAAAGACGGGGTTGTCATTGGTTTATGGATCTGCAACCCATTTCAACATAAAAATAAGGTTCCAAATAATGTGAGGTTGTGTTCCTACAAACTAGCATTTGATTGTATGAATAATGAGGCTGAATATGAAGCGCTCATCACTAGTTTGAAAATTCAGCCTATGGTGATTTAGAGTTGGTGATTAAAAAAATCAAAGGTGAGTATCATGCTAATCACCCAAGGATGAGGCAATATAGGAATGCAGCACTTGAAATTTTAAGAATGTTTTCAGAATATACACCTAAGGTAGTGCCAATATTGTAAAACTTGATGGTTGATTCATTAGCCACTACTGCGAGAAATTTCAGATCTACAATGTTTTCAAATAAAAAGTTTGAGATTCATATAAATCACAGGCCCGCCATTCCGGATAACTTGAAATTTTGGCAAGTTTTCTGGGATGATAAACAAGTGAACAATTTCCTTCAAAGTGAAGGTGAGTTTGAGAACTGTTCCATGGACGAAGTGTACGACAAGGATGACCAAATTATTGAGGCAGATCAGATTGACGTACTTCGGCTCAAGGACAATAACATTCCAAAATTTCTCATACCTTTGGAAGAGTTATTTGATCAAGGTGACGTGGAGAGAAAACCTACTTTTGTCTCCACATAAAAAGGCATAGAAGATATTAATATTGGAGCAGCGGAGTAGCCAAAGTTCATCAAGCTTTCAAAGTCTTTGCCATCAGAGGTAAAGAATAAATATGTTGATTTGTTTACTAAGTTTTCTGACATTTTTTCTTAATATTACTCAGATCTAAAGGAGTACAATAAATATATCATTCAACACACAATCCCAATCAAACCAAACCAAAATCCTTTTAGAGAAAAACTCATGAGAATAAACCCAAAGTTGTTGTCATCCATTGAGAAGGAGGTAAACAAGCTCTATAAGGTAGGCATCATTGTTCCAGTCATATTTTTAGATTGGATCTCCAATTTGGTTCCAGTGCGGAAGAAGACCAGTGAAATTCGACTATGTATATATTTCAGAAATCTGAACAAAGTGTCGTTGAAAGACAATTACTTGCTGCCCAAGATGGACCACATACTTCAGCGAGTGGTAGGAGCCAGTAGGATGTCATTTTGGGATGGTTACTCAGGCTACAATCAGATCCTTGTGCATGAATATGATCAGGATAAGACAGTGTTCACTACACCATGGGGTACCTTTGAATATGTGAAGATGTCATTCAGTTTGAAGAATGTCGGGGCCACTTCCAACGTGCCATAGACATAGCTTTTGGTAATGAAAAATATTTCTTCCTTGTTGTTTATTTATATGATCTGAATGTTTATTCAAATTCAGATGATGAGCATTTACACCATTTGAGAGTAGTGTTCCAGCAATGTAGAAAATTTGGGATTTCCCTAAATCCTAAAAAGTGCTTATTTGTTATGGAAGAAGGTAAGTTGTTGGGTCACATCATCTCAAAATATGGGATCCTAATAGATCCTGCTAGAGTTGAAGAAAACCAACAATTTGATTTCCCTAGAAACAAGAAATAAATTCAAGCGTTCAATGGTAGGATGAATTTCCTACGTAGGTTCATTCCCAACTTAGTAGAACATCTTAGAGAGTTAACTAACATGCTGAAAAAGGAGAATGATGTTAGATGGTATGAAAATGCTCGTAAGTCATTCATCTCGGTGAAATTTTCTTTGACCACTGCTCCAATATTGACAAGTCCCGATTATTCACTAGATTTCATTAAATTTTCTTTTGCGTCTGAGCATACTTTGGCAGCGGTGCTTATGCAAAAAAAATATGGGACAGATGTTCCAATAGAATTCTTCAGTCACACAATAAGGGATTCAACCCTATGATACAACATAATAAATAAACAGGCCTTGGCCTTGGTCAAAGCACTCAAATACTTTCGTGTTTATATTCTGCACTCACATATTTTGGCATATGTTTCAAATCCAACAGTTAAAGAAGTACTTATGCAAACAGATCGAGAAGGAAGAAGAGGTAGGTGGATAGTATAACTTTTAGAGTATGACCTTGAGATCAAGCTGACCAAGCTTATCAAAGGGAAAGGCTTAGCCAAGCTCATGGTTGAGTCTAATCTACATGCACTTGACATCAATCTCATATCAGCATTGTCCGATGACGAAGAAGGTGTAAGTCTTGTTCAGGTATCAGATCTATTTTCATCATCTCCACAGTATGTTGATATTGTTTATGTTTTACAACATTTGAATAATCCTCCGGGCATGTCAAAGAGTAAGAGTAGGTCCTTGAAGCTTAAGGCTTCGAAATAATGCACACTATATAGTTCACTCTACTGGAAGGATCCTGGAGGAGTGTTACTTAATTGCTTGGTAGAAGATGAGTGCAAAGAAGTGATGAAGGATTTCCACAAGGGAGATTGTGGAGGTCATTTGTTTTGGAATACCATGGCCAACAAAGTACTGAGAGCGGGTTACTATTGGCCTACATCGTTTGCAAATTTGTACAAGACAATCATGAGCTTCCATGAGTGACAAATTTTCCAAGGTAAACATAAGCTTCTTCCTTTACCATTACAACCCATTTCAGTTGAAGCTCCTTTCCAGCAGTGGGGCTTAGATTTTATTGGATAGATACATCCACCTTCATCTACTCAACATAAATGGATACTTACCGCCATAGACTACTTCAAAAAATGGATCGAAGTGATCCCAACCAGGCAAGCTATAGACTCGATTATAATTCAGTTTCTAGATTCTAACATCTTGTCTCGGTTTGGTTGTCCTAGAAAGATCATCACGAATAATGTTGCAGCCTTCAAATCAAAGAAGATGACGGAATTATATGATAAGTATAACATTAAATTGGGTCATTCTATAGCATATTATCCACAGGGAAATGGATTGGTGGAGTCCTCCAATAAGTCTTTGATCAGCATAATCAAAAAGATGTTCGAGGCGAACAAAAATAATTGGCACAAGAAGCTAATTAATGCATTGTGGGCAGATTGAGTAAGCAGCAAGAGATCCATTGGCATATCTCCATTTCAGGTAGTTTACGGTGTGGATACAGTTTTCCCTACTTCATTGGCTTTCCCAGTCATGAAACTTCTACAAGAGGCCAGAAGTGAAGAAAATGATATACAACGTAGAATAAACCAAATTATTCACTTGCAGCAAACAAGAGAAGAAGTGTTTCGGAACACTTCCAAGCTCCATGATAAGATCAAGCTAATTTATGACAGCAAAATCAAGCAATATGATTTCAAGATCGATGATGTGGTACTCCCCTGGGATTTCAGGAATGAAGAAAAAGGTAAGCATAGGAAGTTCGATAATTTATGGAAAGGTCCTTTTAAGGTTGCAGCTTCTCGTGGAAAAAATGCATATCTCTTGGAAGAAATGGATGGGAAAAGTTGCTTAGGAGGGCCAGTTAATGGTAGGCTCCTAAAGCACTATCTCTTTTGATCTGAAATTATGAAAAAAAAATCATCCTCATTGTATATATCAGTTTGATATTCCTACAAGTGTGAAGTGGAAAAGCATTAGAGTTTTGAGCCCAAAGTGAAGGCCATGCAGCTTCATTGAGTTTCTACTATTTAAAGTTAAGTTTGCACAAAGAGTAATTTCAGTTTTGAGTCATTGTTTTAGTCAATTTCAGTCAAATTTGAGTCAGTTTCAGTTAGTTTGTGTTATTGATTTGTCGGTATTTAGTCTTGCATTTCAGTTTGAGTTATTTATTCACCATATTGGCCCAATGGAAGAGGCATTGATCCGAAAAATTCATAGATCTGTGATTCTTGAAACCTATTTCAAAGTTGCCATCCCCAATAAGGCCAATGCTAGTGTTAGAATATGCATTCTGCCATCAGGATCAAAATCACTCTTTTTATTCTCATTTTAGGTGACCCACTCTGAAATTTTTATATCATTCCATTAATTCATGCTAAAAATTGTTTCATTGATGGTCGCCCTATTCATAAAACTTCACTCTCCCTCATAAACTCACATTTGTTGGCTCACCTTCATGTCTTTCTAAGCATAATAACACTTTTGAAAAGCTCATTTCACCATGTCTTATCTCAGTCAAAGTCAATCATGGAAGTTAGGTCATTCAAGGTCCCATTAGGTCATTAGGTTTTATTTTTCAAGGTCCAAAAATGCACCATTTCATCCCAATAAAGTTAGCAAAATGTGTGAGAGTGTCTCAATAAAAAATTTATTTTCATCTACAGAAGATCATCAACATGTAAATATCATATTTTTAAATTTGTAATTTTGGATTTATGATTTTCATATCAAAATGTCATTTTGATATGAAAACAGAGATGTAATATATTTTTGTATTTTCTATGTAATTTTATGTTTTATATATGTAATAATTTCAATCCCTAGCAACCAACTCAAAACACGCTTGCCAAACTAAAAGAGAGAAGTGAAAAATTCCAGCAACATCATCCTGCAAGAGAGAAAGGTCAGACGAAAATGGTAATCAACAAATTGTTCAAAAAAGTGAAAAAAGACATTAGAAAAGTGGGTTTTTAAATCTAAATTTAAATTCACTTTGCTATTTATGACTAAAAACATCAAATAACATTCATTTTCCTCTTTAAAATATCGAGCCAGCACTCCAACAGCCAAAAAATTCGAAATTTTGAGTACAATTGGCAAAGGAGCAGAAGCGAGGGGGAAAATATCCTGAAAGGAGGGCGTAAATACGTTCTGGAGGGTGAAAATATCCCGAAAGGAGGGCGCAAATGACACTAGGATGGCGCAAATGTCAATTTGCTAATTTTTTCCAAGTTTCTCTGAAATTTTGACTTTTCTTCAACAAATCATGTTTCTACTTATGTAATTAATCATGGTAAATGTAATTATATCAAGGATAAGTTACCTAGGGGTCAATTCATCGAGTAAAAGTCATCATTGAGTCATAATGAATCAATTGAATGTAATGAGGAGTGATTCACTTGGACCATCCTACACTTCAACTTTCAATTCAGACTTTGGTGGATCAGCTCCTCAAATTAGGGATTTGACCCCTGAGGTTGGGAAAGGTTGTTTGAGGCCTATATATTGTAATTTTTTATTCATTTTCAAGGTTGGAATCAATTTGTATGTTTGCTTATTTATCAAGGAACTATTGTACTCAGTTTGGCCAGCTAATATAAAGGAGTTGCAAGTGTTTTTTTGGATACTTGTGGTATGATGTTTATCATTGTCTTTTCTTCAGTTTCATATGTTAGAATGTATTGTATTCATGTTCACTTCATCTCTATGGTATGATCTCTTTCAATTTTTATAATCATAACACATGCTTGCTCATGTTGTATTTTAGGGAATTGATCATAATTTGTCCATTTTCCTCTGTCTAAGAAGAATACATCTCCCATGCTCTTCCTAGTTTCTCTTAAATCTCAAAACAATTCCATTACAATCATTTTTAAGTGATAATCCTTATGCCTACCATGCCCCATTGATCCCAGCAACCCTATCTCATTTTCCCTGACCTGGCTTCCTTGACCTAATTTCTTCATCCAGTGAAACCCCAAAAAAATCAAATAAAAACAACTCATGCACTCATTATCTAGCCTAAAAACCCTATTTCCCCCAGCCCTCTTGGCTGTGACCTTTTGGAGAGAGCCCTCTCCGACTTGATAGGGCTAGTTATCAAGTCAAAAGCTTGGTCTGTGGTTACTTCTGTTGGGATTCCTTCTTCAGCGTTAGGAATCTAGTGGAGTGCTAACACATAGGATGTCCATGATGTATTGCGTAGTTTTGGAAGGTTAAATTTCCTAATTAATAGGGATTTAATTCTATTATAATTGCGCAATCAAGGCAAGTTGAGCAGAGGTAGGAAATTGGCTTAGTGTTGGTCTATTTTGTCTGGATCAGTTTGAGACAATTGGTAGAGAGTATGAGGTTGTGGTGAGCATACACGCATTGTATTTTTTCATGATTCCTTGGTTCACTATACAATAGAGATAGAGGGGTTTTGAGGAGCAAGATTTCCGTAGGAAAATTATCTATGTTGTGCGATTGGTTTGCTTCTTTCTCTTACTTGGTGTGATTGTGCGATCGTGTTTAATTTCCACAAATTAATTGTAGAAGGATTCAATATCTTTCTCTAGAATATTGCATGATCAGATTGAATCCATTGGTATACATATTGTTTGTATAATTTCTACATAGTATCAAAGATCTAGAAATCACTATAGTGGAGAAGAAATTGAGTTTGTGCTAAACAAAATTCAAATTTGTAAGAAAATATACTTTGGTGTGACAAGAGGATCAAGATGGCTTTCAATAGATTAAGATTGGAATATGCACTTGAGGGAAGTTCTAAGTATATTGCATGGAAAGACCGAATGGAGGTAGTTGTGGAGGAGAATGGGTTGAAAGAATTCATTCATAACGATATTCCCAAGCCCGCAGTAGCAGAAGTCGCTCTTCTTGATGCTTAGCAAAATAATGTAGCAAGGGCGAGGAGGATCTTATTAGAGGGAGTTCGAGATCACATTATATCGAGTCTCCATGGAAAGGCGACTCCATATGCTATGTGGAAGGCCTTGAAATATCTATTTCAAAACACCAACGACCAAAGGAAGTTAGCGTTGAAGGACAAGCTCAGGAAAATCAAGAATGAGGAGGGAGAGATGCTACCAACATACTTGGAGAAGTTCACTCAATGTAGAGATGAGCTTAGAAGTGTTGGTGTGATCGTAGTAGATGATGACTTGGTGAACCCAGCACTTCTAGGCCTTCCCAAGAGTTGGCATAGTTACCAAGACTCGGTGAACGGGAGGGAGAAGTTACCAGATTAGGAGCGACTTTGGTCGTATTTGGTACAAGAAGAATTCAGGCAGAAGACCGGGGATGGATCCTCATCCAAGACTAATGACGAGGAATATTGTGCCTTGGCTAGTAAGGCAAAGAAGGCCAAAGGAAAGAAATCCCAAGGTGAAGCGGGAAATAAAGACTTGTCCAAGATCATATTTTTTCATTGTCACGAGCATGGGCACTATGCTACAAATAGTCCTTATAAGAAGGCAAGCGAGAAGGAGCCTACAGTTGTAGTAGGTGAAGCATTGGTTTCAGATTTCAAGCTTGATTTCACTCTCATTGCATGCATGGCTAACACTGTAATGGGATGCATGTGGTATTTAGATAGTGGTGCGTCATTCCATCTGACGGGGGATAGAGATCTCTTAAGTGACTTGGAGGAGAAGGACCTCCAACAGAACATAGAGTTTGGAGATGACGGAAGGTATAGCGTGACAGGGATAGGTACAGTTACCTTTCAGAGGGATTTTGTCTCTCCTCTCGGGCTAGAAAATGTTTTTTATATTCCAGGCCTAAGGAAGAATCTTGTCTCCGTAGTGGTATTGGAATATCGTGGTTATGAAGCGATGTTTAGAAAAGGAAATTTTACTCAAACATGTAGCCACGGGACAGGTGAACCAGATCGGTTCAAGATTCAAGAACTTGTATTCTCTCAAGGTTAAGGATGCATGCAAGGCTTTGAGAAGCAAAGAAGTGGTTAATGAATTGGTGGTTGAGAGGGAGAAATTATCTCTCAACATGAAGCAGTCTCAGAAGGTTGTGGAGCAGCCACAATTGGAGAAGCAGAGAGGAGACCAAGTGGAAGATTCCACTCAAGAAAAGACCTCTAGGAGGGGGAAATTTTTAGCCATATAGGCAAAGGGAGTACATGCAGCTATACCTCCAGGTGTGAGGTGGGGTGATGTGCAGAATTAATTCCAAGAAGAAATCTGGACAGGGTTCATTGAGATGGTGTGTCTCATGGACCAAACCTGGCTATGAGGATCCCAAAGTACAACAGTATCAGGAATGATCAGTTAGATTGATGCAGTCAGATGTTAGGAGGACAGAAATCAGAGTGAAAGGTGTCAAATACTAGAGCGCAAATCAGAGTTGGGAGCAATGCAGAGTGCATGGATGCAGATGTCAACAACACAGAGAGTCCAGTAGACATGTACAGTAACTAGTAGCAGTCAGAAGACTCTGACGACAGATGCATTATATTGATTCGGTTGTTTGGAGGCTATTCAGTTTCAGAAGTGTTGCATGCAGAACATTCCAAAGGTACCGAATCGGGACAGAATGATTCCTTTCTTGTTGAGAGGGAGTGTTGAAATTTGCAACAAGAAACAATGAAATTGGCATCCAGAAACAACATCCAGAAAATGGCATACAGAAACGGCTACCATGGAGGCTTTTGATTTAATTATTTCTTAATTAAATTAGAAGAAATGTGTGTCAAATTTATTTATCCCTTAAATAAATTGGACAATAAATTGTAATCTTATCTCACAATCACTTGTAATAGTTAACTGAATCTGATAGCCTCGGTTAGCTCATGAAATTTGAGTTGATGGTGGTTGGTGAGGCATGTAGAGTGATTCTATTTATTTTAGAGTCCAAATTGTAGTTAGTGTATTAGTTTAATGCATGAGAAAACAATTAACTCAATTAAGTCAGTTAAATTCAGTCTAACTAGTTGTAACTGATTGTTGCACTAGTGAGAGTCAAGTGAATTAAATCAGATTTAATTCACATACAGTGATTTGTCAACTGACTGGTGATTTACTATTAATAGATGCAAGCATGCCAGTTCTGATGAAGAACCAATTGAGACAAAGGTTAAAGGAAAGTTATCTATTAGTTTTATTTGTAGCAAATTGCCTGGGCGCAATTATATACACCTTAGGATGCCCATGACGTATTGCGCAGTTTTGGAAGGTTGAATTTCCTGATTAATAGGGATTTAATTCTCTTAAAATTGCGCAAGGAAGGCAGGCTGAGAAGAGGTAGGAAATTGGCTAAGTGTTGTTCGATTTTGTCTGGATCAGTATGCAAGGAAGGCAAGCTGAGAAGAGGTAGGAAATTGGCTAAGTGATGTTCGAATTTTTCTGGATCAGTATGAGACAATTGGTCGAGTGTATGAGGTTGTGGTGAGCACAAATGCATTGTATTGCTTCATGATTCCTTGGTTCATTATACAATAGATATAGAGGGGTTTTGAGCAGCAAGCTTTCCCCAGTAAAAATATATGTGTTGTGCGATTGATTTGCTTCTTTCTCTTACTTGGTGTGATTGTGCGATCATGTTTAATTTTCGCAAATTAATTGTAGAAGGATTCAATCTCTTGCTCTAGAATATTGCATGATCGGATTGAATCCATTGGTATACATATTTTTTTTATAATTTCTATAAATTACAACTCACAAATAGCTCAACCGGGGCTCCTAAAAAGTAGGATACACCCTACATGCCTCTAGTTTAACCTCCAACTCGAATTGACTCAGCTAAATAAGTATTCCTGACTCATTAACACTTAAAATTTGTCATGTGATGGAATTAAAGTTTACTTCTAATTTAATTAAGGGAAAATTAAATCAGAAACCCCATTTAGGGTGCCATTTCAACACTCCCTCCCAACAAGAAAGGGATTTTCTGCTACCCCGATCCTAAGTCTATGGAACTCGAATTTTCTTCTTGACAGTGCCTTCTTCAAAATGTATACATCTTGTTCCTTTGTGGGAATTTACTCTAATGACATAATCCGCCTCTACGCACAATCTTTGAATTGATGAAAAAATGGATTAGCCGAGTTTGATGCAACTTTGGTTATCACAATAAATGCCATCGGATCCATCTATCGACCAAGCAACCAACAAGTATATTTCTCATCCGGATGCCTCACATGCAGCTTGCTTGGTTGCCATGTACTACGCCTTTGTTGAAGAGTGCGACTAATATTTGTTTCTTGTTGTACCAAGATATTGTTGTTGATCCTATGCTAAAGATGCATCCTGATGTGCTCTTCTTTCCAGATGGACTCCGGGCACAATCTGCATCGGTGAAGCCTTGAAACTTCACTCCCTCTATTTGTTTGTACCATAATCCATACTCAGTAGTGCCTCTAATATATCACAACACATTCTTCCTTTCCTTACAAAAGAGCTTTGCCAGCTTAACCATAGCTTGGCTCATATGGTTAATTGTGTAGCATATGTTTGGTCATGTGTTCACCGAATACATGAGTGAACCCACAAGCTTCTTGTAAACAATAGCATCTAATACTTCACCTAAAGTAGCATCCTCCTTCCTCTAGTTTCCTGCTAAAGGAGTCTCCAAGGTTTTGTTTCCCTCCATTTGGAACTTCCTAAGGATCTCATTGGCATACTTTCCCTGATATACAAATAAATCCCCATTTCTTTTCCATATTTCCAATCCCAAGAAATAGTGCAAGAGGCCCATGTCCTTCATCTCAAATTCTCTTGCAATATCCTCTTTGCAAGACTTGATGACTTTCTCATCACCTTTAAGTATCAGATCATCGACATAAAGTACGATAATCAAAATATTACCTTTTACCACAATATGATAAAGTTTCACATATTCTTCACTCTTTGTGAAGCCCAACCTAGTGAAATAGTTGTTGATCCTGGTGTACCAAGCATGAGGTGCTTGCTTCATACCATACAATGCTATCTTGAGTCTTCACACATGTGATTCCTTGTCTAAGGTCTCAAAACCTTCTGACTGCTCAATGTACACCTATTCCTTAATCACCCCATTGAGTAAGGATGTCTTTACATCCATCTGATGTATCTCCCATCTCATATGCACTGGGAGTGCAAGGATGGATCTGATTGATGAGTACGTTGTGATTGGTGAAAAATTCTCACCATAATCAATCCCCTCCACCTAAGAGAACCCTATGGCCACAAACTTGGCCTTGTGCTTCTCCACACTACCATTTGATGCCTGATTCACCTTGTAGATCCACCTGGATCCTATAACCGGCTTCCCCTCTAGTCTTGGGAAAACTTACCATGTATTTTTTCTAATAATGGAGTCATACACCTCAACCATGGCATCAACCCAAATTGGTTGTTGCACTGCTTCCTCAAAATAGGATGGTTCTATATCTATACCATCGCTCATAAGAGCCATGTATACATTGTACCGCTCTGGGGACCTTCTCTGCCTACTTTGTGATGTGGGTTCTCCCACATTCTCTCTAGCATCAAGCAACAACCTGCCAGCCTCTGTAGTGTGCTTCCTTCAGTCTTGGGATATCTTTGCATGAGTGGGTTCTTCCACTTTTTGCACCTCTGCTAGTGGTTTTCCACATCTTGAGGTTCTTGTTTTGGAGCCAAGATCTTCTCAACTGCGTGCAAATGAAGCTCCCTCTCAAGGGAAATTCGCATGGCCTTCTCTTCATCGAATTTCACATCTTCTTACCACTATCATCCTGTGTGCTGGAAAGTACACCCGATACTTGTGAGGTGCATTAGTGTACCCCACAAATATCCCCAACTCATCTATTAGTTCTAGCTTCTTCCTGGAATCTTTGGTCACATGGAAATAAACTGATGAACCAAAAAATTTAAAATGTGACACATCTAGTCTCTTACCTGGAAAAACTTCCTCTGGTTTACTCATCCCAAGTATCTTATCAGGACTTTTTTCTGCACAAATATTGTTGTATTGCATTCTTCCACCCACAGATGCAATGGTAGGCCATGATCATGCAACATAGCTCGTGTTTCTCCCACAATAGTTTTGTTCTTCTTTTCTACAACCACATTTTGTTGTGGGTTATGAGGTGTTATCAATTCCCTTTGAATTCCTTTCGAGGCACAAAAGTTCCTGAATTCGTTAGAGATATATTCTCCACCATTTCTACTCCTCATAGCCTTCACCTTCTTCCCTATATCTTTCTCGACAAGTGCCTTGAACTCACAGAAATTGGAGAACGTCTAATATTTATTTTGCATGAAGAAAATCCACACTTCCATGAAAAATCATATACAAAAATCACATAATACATGTGTTTTGTTATGGAAGTTGTCAAGAACGGTCCACATATGTCTGAGTCAACTCTCTCAAGGTTCTCCTTTTCTCGGCTTTCCTTCTCATGAAAGTTGACTTTGGTATACTTCCCTAATGTACACCCTTTGTATGTATCTCATTGCGTAAGTGCGCCCTTTAGAAGTCCTATAGAAATCTACTGCATGATCTTCAAATTTCCATGGTGTAGATGGCCCAATCGATTGTTCCATAACTCACGGATGTCTCAGCTCTCTGCTTTCTCTTCTTTCTTGCTCAAGGCAACAAAGTCTTCTACATCCAATTTGTAGAGGTTCTTTACTTGAACCCCAATATTTTTCACCTATCCCGTAGCTTTGTGAAAAAGTAACACCTTTCCTTGATCGCTCCCACTCTTATAGCTTCTCCCTCCCATTCACCAAATCCTAGTAACTATGCCAGCTCTTGGGAAGACCTAGAATTTCTAGGCTCACCAAATCATCCTGTGAAACCGTTACCCCAATACTTCCAATCTCATCTCGACATTGATTGAACCCCGTCAAGTATTTTGGAATTGTGCCGCCCTTCTCCATATTGACCTTTCTGAGCTTTCCCTTCAGCACAAGCTTCCTGTGGTCGCTGTTATTCTGAAACATATTTGTTAAGGCCTTCCACATAGCATATGGATTTATCTTTCCATGGATTTTCGAGACAATATGATCTTGAACTCCTTCTAACAAGATCCTTCTCCCCTTTTCTACATTCTTCTTCCTTGAATCAAGAAGTTGAGCATCTTATGCCGCGGGATGGGGAATATCATTGTCTATTAATTCCTTCAGTCTGTTTTCCTCTATCATTGCCTCCATCTTGTCTGTTAGTATGAATCTTTCGTCGTAAAGGATCACTTTAGCTACACATAACAAATAGCCCTAACATCGATTATGGCTGCCAAATAACTTTAAATCTGCAATTAGGTGATCCAAATAATGCTGCACAAATCCAGATCTAAGCATAAAAGACATTAAGCAGATAAAGAAAAATGTGGCTCCATGCATCCAATAGACAAGACAAGAACAGTGTATTTGAAAGAATTTTTATATTATATTAAAAGGGGGCACCTGAGAGGAAAACAAGAAAGGTGTTTTCCGGTTCTCCTCAATGGGATGGGTTCTTGAAATTTCTCAGTGTTTCAGATCTAAAATTCCTCTCTCTTGTTGTTGTAGAAAACCCAAACAAACATAGAACTCAATGGGAGCTCACAAGGCAAAAATGGAGAATGTGACCTTGTATAGATCTAGAGTGATCTAATACAATGGGGGTGACTAATGAATGGGGCAAACCCTTCTATTTATAACAAAATATTAGGGCGGTCTAGAACTCGGTGCATGAACAAAATATTATTAATCGAATTCTAGAACCACCCTTTAGGAATATTTTATTATATTTGTTGGAGGGAAAAGGATTTTTGACTTGGGTCAATTCCTTTATTTATAAATAATAAATAAATAAATGATTTATTTATCATTTTAGGGAAATGATGGGAATATAACTAAATAAATAATGGTTTATTTAATTATTTATGGATGATTTAGTCAAATTTAACTAAGAATATTATTTAAATAATGATTTAAATAACTTATTCTTAGGAAATAATTAAATAAATAAGGATTTATTTAATTAATTTCCTTGTTTTGGGTTAAATATGACCGGGAAATATAAGCAAATAAGTTATTTCATATGGTGAAAGAAATTTTACTTAGGGTAAAATTGGTCTTACATGGTGTACTTGGGTTCATCTAATAATAATAGGTTGGATGACCAAAAAATGGTGTAACATTGTCCTTCCATGTTATGTAATTCGAATTTTCCTCAAGGGAATATTCGAGTCTCAAGCCAGTGAAATACATCTTGATCTGTTGTTGGTCCTAAAGAATAAATTTGCAAATTTGATGTACCTGTTCAAACCAAACTCTGGTTCTTCTCTTCTATTGTGATTCCTAATTTGGTACCATGTATAAATATCTAGATAGATTCAACTGATCTTTTAATGTACTAAAAAAAAATGAATCAATTCTACAAATTGCAGAAACCAATTTTGATCCCACAATCACATAGAAAAGTAAGAGAAATAATTATCAATCACACAACACAATATGTATCTGTGGAAAGCCCCAGCTAAAAACCTCGCTATATGTATATTTCATAAATTCAAGAACATGAAACAATATAATGTTATTTCTCTTCTAGAGAAACCTTTGCCTCACTATGATCCTGCTCTGATCTAAGCAAGTTTGGTCCAATATTTAACCACTTGCTTGCCTTTGCCTAACCAACCTTGATTATGCATTCCTAGGCTAATTGATCCCATATTGATTAGGAAATTCCCAATTAATGATTGTGCAATACATATGAGGCTTCCTGATGACCTCATGCATGACATGTACAATTTCTAGATTATACAATCGATAGTTGTCTTCCCTTTAACCCCAATATCAAATGACCCTTCCTTAGAACTAACATGAAACAACTATCTATAGAAAATTATTAGTCAATTGATTCATCACTACTTTTGAATTAAATCAGATTTAATTCACTTGACCTATCACTATCTCATCTCTCAATTAGAACTAGTTAAATTGATTTTAACTCGAATACTTGATTTAACTAATTACAACCCACAAATAACTCAACCAAGGTTCCTAAAAAGTAGGATACACCCTATATGCCTCTAGTTTGACCTCCAACTTGAATTGACTGAGATAACTAAGTCTTCCTGACTCAGTTAACACTTATAATTTTTCAATTTATGGACTTAAAATTGACTTCTAATTTAATTAAGGGAAAATTATATTAGAAGCCCCCTTTGGGGTGCCATTTCTTGGTTCCATTTCAACAAATATATCTCCAATAGCAATTCCACTTGCATCTATATCAACTTGAAAAAAATATTAAAATTTGGTAAGGCCTAGATAGGTTGTTTTGTTATATTTTGTTTCAACAATCTGAATTTTTTATCATATTCTACAAACAATTTGAATGGTCATTTTCTTTCCTTCACAGTATCTACAATAGGAGCACTAATGCTACTAAAATTTCTAATAAAATTTCCATAAATTTTTGTTAAACTATGAAAACTTCTCACCCAAAAGACATTCCTTGGAATAGGCCAATTAATAACTGCTTTAACTTTCTCATGATCGATCTTCAACCATCTTTAGAAATCAAAAAACCCAAGTATACCAATTCCTTCTTCATAAATTTTCATTTCTTCAAATTAATCAATACTTTCTCCCACTACAAAGTATATAAGACTAACTTGAGATGTCTAAAATTCATCTCCTTTATTTGACTATATATCAAGATATAATCTAGATAAACTATAAGAAACTTGCTAGTAAATTCTTTTAAAACCCCATTCATCAATCTCACGGAAATGTTAGGGGCATTAGTGAGTCCCAAAGGCATCACTAACCATTCAGACAATCCATGATTTTTTTTTGTGTTGTATTCCCTTCATCTCCTTCTCTAATCCTAATATGATGTTATCCACTCTTTAGATTAACCTTGGAGAAATACTTGGCACCACTTAAATAGTCAATTAAATCATCAATGCATGGAAGTGGAAATTTATACATGGTCGTAATTTTTTTGATGCCTCTGGAATCAATACACATTCGCCATCCTCCATCCTTCTTTGGGTTGAGTATTGTGGGAACATCACATGGGTTCCAAATATCCTTGATTAAACCCTTATCAAAAAACTCTTGCACTTGTCTCTTCACTTATTCATTCTCTTGTGGATTCATTTTGTATGCTACTTTAATTGAAATACTTGATCCAAGAATTAAATCTATATGATGACTAATGCTTCTAATAGGAGGTAAATTGCTTGGAAAATCATCAATAATGATATCAGAAAATTCATCCAACTTTGATTTATCCAAGCAAATCATCTAATCTTATGCTAGTAATAATTACCTTGGATTTTGTAATCAAAGAAAAATTTACTTCTTTCTTGACTTCTTGTAGTAGCTATTTTCCACTCAGTAACATCACACTATGACTAGCTTCTTTCTTTGCTCCTTCATCTTGCAAATGTAACAAAACATGTTTTTAACCATCATTCTCAAGTGAATAGGTGTTCCTCCTACCATTATGAATATACTTTCTATCATCTATCCATGGTATTCTAAAAAAAATGACATATCATCCATGGGCATTATGTCACATAATACCTCGTCCTTATAGCTACCAATCTGAAACTCCACCTTGCACTATGCATTCACCAAAATTTGATGTCCTTTTTGCAACCATGACAATTTATGAGGAGTAGGGTGTGTTATTATCTTGAAATATAATTATTCTACCATATCATTAACAACCAAATTATATGTGCTACCACTGTCAATCACAACTTTGCAACACTTTCCCTTTGACTTACATATAGTTCTAAACAAGCTTTTCCTCTAGGTTGGATACTTATTTTATTTCCCTGATTTAATCAAAACTATCTTCATCAATAATGATTATCCTTCTTTATGGGTTTCTTTAGTTTCTACTAAATTTACACTTTCTTCTCTTGATTTTGTCACATGTACACTAATTTGACTTTCTGGATTATTTTCTGAACACTCCCATGACATATGTCCCAATTTTCCACCTATGTAACATTTAGGTTGGTAGTCTCTATCTCTACCTATACCTCTTGAAAAATATCTTCCTCTAGATTCACCTCCTCTTGTTGACTAACTACTTGAACTTATATCTTCCTCTCTTGAGAATTGAAGTCTTCCTTTTCCACTTATTTTTCCTTTTACTCTTGTGGGACTTCTTCTTCTACTTTTCTAACACTATTTCCTTGTTATCTTCTCTTCTACTTTTAAAGTAGCTATATATGCATATTCAACTGTCCTTGGGGATAAGATACGAATCTCATCCTAAATTTCATACCTGAAACCATTGATGTACCTAGAAACCTTTACAACATCCTCTTCAACATGACAAAGCCTAATGTTTAATTCGTAAAATTCCTCAATCTATTCCCTTACTAACATAGATTTTGTTTAATTTTCTACAACTACTTGAAAATATTTAACTAGTAATCTTTAGGTATGACCTTACCTTTGAATTTACCCACCATTTTGTCCCAACTCTTGATCTTGTACTTGCCTTTCCTCTTTTTATCTTCCTACACCTCATCCAACCATAGGACTACATGACCTTTCAATCTCATCACTGCATAATTCACCCTTTTTTCTTTATAAACATCTTCATTATTCAATTTTTTTTCCATGGAATTCATCCAATCCTTCAATTCATCAAAATATAAACTACCTTCGCATATATTCACCTTCTTCTTTGGTCTAGAACTCATCTTACTTATCATCTTCAACATTTTTTCATCTACATATTCTTCACTAGAATATTCTTCTTTTACCTCAATAACATCTCCCGTGTCAACTCCTATTTTTTGGGCAGTCTCCGCTGCCTTTAATATTGTCAGAATTATCTACAAGACTTCCTTGACCTTCTCCTCGACCTTCTCCTCCACGTATTTCTGCTACGTTTGAGAAAATAATGCACCTTGATTCTAAACTAATTCCCTGCGATCCCACTTAACAAATTTATTTTCTTAATTTTGAATCAATTCTCATGCAAATCCTCTTGAGAGATCTAAATCTCTCACCCTATAGTTGAAACTCTACATGAAAATAGTTGTGATTAACTTAAAACATATATTTTGGTACTAATTATGCTATATTCAAGTCTCAAACCTCATATTACTTCAAGGAAGAAACCCCAATTCCTTGTGCAATTCAGAATCTGCAGATCTAGATAGATTTAGTTTCTTACAATTCGGAGATTGTAATATTCCCAAATGGGGAAAGCAGCAATATAGCACACAATAATGGAAAATAGCAGCAACTATCAATACATTACATGTGAGCCAAAGATATATCCATTGTATTAAGTATATCAGCAACAAATGTATACAAAATATTGGAGAACAAACCCCTCAAGCTAGGCTAGAGAAGCCTCCAACAATAAGAAATGCCCAAACACAAGTTGCAGCTACTACACAAAACACTGAAGCAAGTACAACGCAGTTTAAATGACTAATATTGCATCTAGGAAAATATATATATATATATATATATATATATATATATATATATATATATATATATATATATATATATATATATATATATATATATATATATATATATATATATATATATATATATATATATATATATATATATATATATATATATGATCTCGATAATATCCTCGTCTACACATGCACAAAAATGTGTTATCTTATGTTCTTACACACTTTTTCTCAGATAAACTGTGAAGGGTTTTAAACACAAAAAATATCGATCAGTCAGATCACAAATTTCGTCAGGGAATGAAGGTCATTAAATCCTCTCGTAACCTGGCACCTGAAAAGGAGGTGGCTGAATCTGATGTAGATTTGAAAGAACTCCTCCAAAATTCTCTCTCAATGAAGGGTTGATCCCTTCAATGGAAAGCAAACACTTCAAATGGAGCACTGAACCTACCCCTGCAACAGCTCACTAAAATAATGCAGTCATGGACTGGAACTGCGATGTAGGGGATGATTCTACCTTGACCTAATGCCAAAATATGATATCAAGCACAGGGACCTTCTTTACTGATCTCCCAATGGAAAGAAAGCTTCCTCCACTGAAGACAAACTGAGAAATGGCCCAAAGAAACCCTCCACTACTACACCCTGCAACTCAGCACATATCTTAACATAATCTGTGTTGTAGAAGAAAGTTGTAGCTTGGCCAATTTCCGAAATATGGAAATGTAGTGCAAATTCTCTTCCTTTGAGGTCACTCAAGGATAGAGGTGGGATTCCTGCTCGGGAACACCCTGTGCTAAACAGCACTACAATCTTAGCTAAACAGCTGAAGAGAGCTCAAAATATTAGCAGACCACAATCAAGTAATAATATAAAACATGATCACAATGGATTCCATCCTCTTCCTTATATTCTTGGTGATATTCCTCACCCTTGGACCCACTCATTAAAGGCACTACTTCCATACAAAGGATGTCCCTCCAAAACTGTCTTGTCCCTCATTGAATGTCCACTACTTCCATACCAGCGTTGTTGATTTGGTCAAAGTTGACCCAGTCCACATGCTTCTTCCCTTGTTCACACATAGGGGAGCTTTATCCAACTCTTTTGATGCCCTCCATTCACATTTGGAGTGGTTTTATTCCTACTAAGGAGATTTATGGGTCTCCCTACCCTCTTATTCTTCTATCTAAGAATCAAAATTAGATTTTAATATTCCAATTAGCTGCATGCTAATTTAGGAATATTACAGAGATACGGATGATATTTTTACCTCTTAAATTATCCAAATATTTTTCCAGTCTAGATACTAGCGCTTCGATCCGAGTATCTGGGATCCATCTTAATGTTATAATCAGTAGATAGGTTCAACCTAGATACTTCATAGTCTGAATTATTAATTACAATCCAGAATCCAATTGATGGCTCATCATTCAAACTTTTACTATGATTGGATACCTCTAGCAATCTATATTAATGGATATCATTGATGGATTTTTTGTTTTTTCGTCAACCAGCTAATATTTGAACACAATCCAAATTTTGGTAAAGTTTGGATTTATACAAATTTGGGCTCGATCTAGTCTAAGAGCATTGCATTGCATTGTTACCCGATTTCGAAGTTGTAGTCTCTTAAATTGAACCTTTGAGTTAATCACCTGCAACAGATTAAATAAATCTAATCTGGAATGCACTCAATACAATATGAATTCACACAATCACACAGGGAATATACAACATCAGATGCAAAATCGTCCTTTAAATCTCCTCTAACATCTTCACTCTTATTTCTCAGTCACACCCTTCTCTTATCTAATCTCTCATTTACATTGAAAAATCTATTACATAGAGCTCTCATAACCAAACTCAAAAAATTCAATCTATTTTTCTAGATTATCTAACAAAATCCTAATTTGGCTATGTCTATCATTTTTCATAGAAATCAACTAAAAATCATCTTATCCTCTTTAATAATATATATTTTTTCTAGATTTACAATTAGGAAGATATTACTATTTAAATAAAATTAAGTAAACCAACTTCCTCTGGTAACTAGATTTTGACCTAAGAAATTCAAAATGATTTTGATTGGTAGATGCTCCTACACCACAAAATTCTATGGAGGTTGGTCACAGGGAAAAGTGAGTGGTGATAAAAGGTTGTGCACTAAAAGTATATTTTCAAAGACATAAAGCACCATTTGGATCGTCCTTTCAAGACATTAAGCATTGATTGATTTTGAACCTCTTCAAAATGGCCATCCCTTTTTTGTCGAAACACCTATCTTATATCCTTGGGAACATGAAACTTATTAAGCTCTAGTGTTATGAAAAATTATGATCTATGGATAAATCAAATTCCCTAAGTGTGGTGCTATACACTTAGAACAATAGATTAAATACTTTGCTATCACTTCTCTGAGAGTAAATAGACACACAGAAACATAGAAGAACCTACTTGTGATCCAAGCGCTTCCTATTCTCCTTTTGTCGATTTTGTTATAGCCTCCAGTCCAACTTAGATCACCAAATTGATTCCTGCAAGTATAAATAGAGAATAGCAAAGATATTGTAATATATAGATGCCTATTTATCTTAATTAGTTAAATTGATTCAACATGAAACATATATATCATTTAAGAGTACATTGCATGAGAAATAGAAACATAAACATTACAAATATGGGAAAATGAACAACAATATTTATTAAAGAGTAGAAGGGGGAGGTTACAACCAATGATCGATTTGATGTCGCCAGCTCCATCTTTATCCCAGCCTCATCACAATCAACATCTCACCAGTAGCATATCACTTTTATCACTCTCTCAATTGAGAATCCAACAACATTTCTTTACCGAAATTCTTCCTTCCCTAGCACTAGGATCTGTGCTCAATTTATAGGGAAACTGAAGGTAGTTTCTCAATAAATGACTTTCTAATAATAGGAAATACATGTTCCCAAGTTCATAGGTGTTATATGGACACTTTGATTCAAAGTTTGACACATATGGACTCTTCTAGAAGGCACTGGCCATGTGGAGATTTCGTAACAATGAGAATTTTTCTCTCATTTGACCAACGCACTCTTGAATGTCGGGAAGTGCATTGTAGTGCACCCTTGAATGGAGGGAGTTGCATATGCAATGAAATTAGTCCCTTGAGAGGCAGCGTTGGTGAGCTCATAAGTGATATAACATATACTTCAAACCTTGGAAATATCACAATAGAAGCCATGAATGATTTGTTCTTCTCTTAGGGCATGTAGGAACTGAAATGATAGGGAATGATAGACCCTATTTCATTGGTCCTGGGATGATGTCTAGTTTGACCAGGTCATGGGGGATGATGCTAATATTGACCTATAACAACTGCCCCCTAAAGCATGAAGTCGAAATAATAACAATATTTTGAATGATATGCTTTATAACGTGATGAGCTGGAACTGAAGCGGAGTGGCGACCTGCATCAATCTTACAATACATTACATCATGGTATTTTCATCTTGATCATGAATTTTTGAGGGAGTCATTCCCATGCTCAGCACATAAACTATCTAATAACATGTACATAGCTCAAAAAGTCATCTACATTGGAATGTTTCCCAATACAGACATGCCTACAGATATATGCCCATGTTCGGATGATGATCTGTATGTAAGGTCACCGTACAGATGATGTGTACAACAATCTTGAAATCGCAGCCCGGATGGCTGAAACTAGATCTGCGGTCTTCTTATCTCATTCAATCGATCATTCGGGTACAAGTCTAGCCATGCGAATATATGATTTGTAGTCGAACATGGTAAGACATCGTTTGATTACCAGTTGATGATGTGGTTGTTAACAAATGCGAGAGAACCACCATTGATTTTAATGGCTCTCAAGGTACTGCAGTACATTTTGTAAGGCGTGAATAGATGATTTGATGTCAAACGCCAAACAAAATCTTTCGGTCAAAGGTCTGGAAGTGAGGATCTTGTCAATGATGTAACAAGCCTCGTGGTACTGGAAGATGATGTTTCTAAGCAAACTTCCTGGACGACGATTTATGTCGACAGGAAGCCACTTTATCATGAAACGAGAGTTACTGATTTCGGAGACAAAATGTGACTTGATATAGCAATGTTCAGGGATGATTGTCGTAAAAATGAAGGTTTATGAGTATTGCAGAAGGATGAGTATTCACTGGATGACTTCTCTTGAACATATCGGCAACGCTGAGATAAGTTGGCAGCATTGACCTAAAACCGAAGTGAAGGTATGATGAACGATAGGTATGAATGAACCGTCAAGAAGATTACCCAAACCAAACAGTCACAATGATGGAGTGAAGTGTCATGTTCAAGAGCGACCTGCTACCGTAAAAGTTTTGTTCACTTTCCCAAAATTTCCCCGGTCATTTTTCGACCAGTACCTCTTTATTTTTTAACAAGCATGAGGAGGATAACATATGCTTAATCTATAATTCAACCCTTTGGGTGAATATGCACCACTATTTAATAATTTAACAAGTATAGCGATAAATGAAACTCGATTCTTACCATGATCGACAAACCCATCGCTATTTTATGTTTTAACGAGCCTAACGACAGTGACAACCCGGTCCTTTTTCATATTTAGAGAGTTTGAAAAAGAGGACAAAAGAAAACTCCATGAATCCTTTTTCGTAAATTTGTCACTCAGATCTGAAAAAGTGTAAACTAATATCTGAGAGAACCTCCTAGCCATGTTCGACTAAGGTTTTCCTTTTTCGTAAATAATCTATCTAAGTCCGGAAAAGAGTTAAACTTATACTGAGTAGATTTCAATTCATTTACTTTTAAGAGCTCGAAAAGACAAGTGCTCGGCGATATTTTCACATTATCGGAGTCTGAAAAGAGCTAAAAGAAGACACCAAGGGTTCCTTTTTCATCGTTATCGAAGCTCTAAAAAGAGATAAAAGTGTGCTTCAAGTCCTTTTTCATTTTTATCAAAGCTCGAAAATAAGGATAAAAGTATGATTTTTGGTCAAATCATCCTCAAAATAAATGTGCACGACTAATATGCTATCAGTTGCAAATCTGTTCAGAACAATATCAAATGGATTAAAAATACCTTTTTCGTGATAAAAAAAATGAATAAAACCATATTCACGGCAATAAATATGATTTTCAAATAATCAAATGACTAATTAAAAGAGTTTTATTGTTCATTTTTACCATTTGAAAGTTACCATTTTCATTTTGGAGCTTTGAACCTGTCTTTTCCCCCGAAATTCAGTTGTTGATTAGGTGCAATTGGTAAGAATTTTTTGAATGCCCCCTGCAAGATCACATGTCAAATTCCCCATGCAAGAGAAGATGTCCCCCAAGCTTCATTTCATTCACCTAAGTATCTTACTGGTTACTAATAGCATGATGGAATGAAGGTTCATTATAGGGGAGGATTTGTTTCATTTTTTAACGAGCTTGACACAAGAAAAGAACTATGCTCATGGAACCTTGTTTCATTTTTTAACGAGCTTTACACAAGAAAAGGAACTATTCTCATGGCATGTTTCATTTTTTAATGAGGTCGACACAGTAAAAGAACTATCCTCAACACTTGATTCATTTTTTAACGAGGTTGACACAGTAAAAGAACTATCTTCATGATATGTTTCATCTTTTAACGAGGTTGACATAGTAAAAGAACCATCCTCTTGGGAACATGTTTCATTTATCAAGGTTGACACAGGAAAATAACTATCCTCATCACCTGATTTATTTTTTAACAAGGTTGACACAGTAAAAGAACCATCATCATGAATTTGTTTCATTTTTTAACAAGGTTGACACTGTAAAAGAACCATCCTCATTGCACAGTCGAACTGTAGAAATTTTAATACAATTATGTATTACCTGGATTCTCCTGATCTAACAATTATATGTCATTGTTAAATATAGAATCCTTCTACTTAAATATTTGCGGAAATTTAATCGCCAATTACAAACACAAAATATCAATCACACATAACACATATGTTTTTACCGAGAAAGCATAAAGCTAAAAACCCCCACTATCATATATTATGTATATATCATGGATCATGAAACAATATCATACAAAACTCTAATCCAAGAGCTCTTAGTACAATATACAATCGTCTCACACTGTCATACAAAAATTGGCATATTCATGCACCAATTTACTGCCTCCTGACATCCTGCCTCCACTGCGCAATCCCTAATGGTAAAGAACCTCTGAATGATTAATTCTAGCCTGCCTTGACTGCGCAATACTCATAGGCATCTCCAATGTGTGTTTGGTTGCAAGTGTGCACCCACTAATGTCACAACTGATAGTAAAATTGTCCCTTTCACTTGTGTCTCAACTGGGTCTCCACTAGATCTGACATGCATGTAGCTAACAGTAGTAAATCTTCAGTTGCATATGAGATCACTCCATGTGAATTAATTTAATAATTAATTCATTGATCTCTCACTAGTGTATCTTTAGTTACAACTAGCACAACTGAGTTTAACTCACTTAATTGAGTTAAACTACTTTACAACTCACATAACTACACATCCAACTCTGTTACAACTTCGAATCACTCACTTACAACTAATTCCACTAGCATGTCCCACCAACCAACCTTAGAACTCAAAATTCCTTCAGCTAACTAATTAGCCACATCAATTTTCTAAAATCAAGTGCTTCAAGAGAATATATTATTATTTATTTTCTAATTATTATTAAGAGATAATAATAATCAACATGCATTGTATTTTTAGACATGCAATCCATGAACCGACTTCGCACGTGCATTCCAAAAATAGACGCCCATCCATACATAGAATTTTCTCAACCATCTATAAATAGATTCCCACTATAAATAGAATTTGCTCACCATTCCAAAAATAGACATACACCTAAAAATAGCTTGTGTGGGCCCCACCTAGTGTAGGTGCTTAATTTTCACTAGGATCAAGGATGTTGCTTCTGGATGCCAATTTCATTGTTTCTTGTTGCAAACTTCAACACTCCCTCTCAACAAGAAAGGAATGTCTTTTCATGCGACATGAAACTCCATGCATTCGCCCTGCAACCTTGTATGCAACACTTCTCTAGTGTTTCTCACACATGCAACACTTCCGAAACTGAATAGCCTCCAAACAACTAAATCAGTATAATGCATCTTTCATCAAAGTCTTCTCACTTTTGTTGACCTCTACATCCATGCACTCTGCACTTACTGTCAACTCTGATCGGCGCTCCAGTATCTGACATTGTCACTTTGATTTCATGTCCTCACGACATCTGACTGCATCAATCCAACTGATCTTGCTACTGTTGTACTGTGGGCTCCTCATAGCCATGTTCGATTCATGAGATCCACACCATCTCAATGAATCATGCCCAGAAATTTCTTCTTGGATTACTCATGCATGTCGCCCCACCTCTCACCTGGTGGTATAGCCGCATGCACTCCCTCTGCCCATTTGGCTCGAAATTTATCTGCATGAGTGATTGCTCCCACTCCATGATCCTCTTCTTGTGGCTGCTCCACATCCCAAAGTTCACTCTTACCTGCATGCAAATCCTGCTCCCTCTCAAGCATCATTTGCATGGCTTTCTCACACTTCCCACAGTAGGAAGCTCAGTAGAAATCCCATCTACATCAAGTCTGTAGAGATTCATAACTCGAATCCCAACCTTCTTGGCTTGCCCTATTGCATTGTGTCGAAGGAAAACTTTTCCTTCACTAAATACAACATCATAGCCTCTATCCTCTAACATTGCGACTGAGACTAAATTTTTCTTCAAACCTGGAACATACATAACATCTTTTAAATGAAAGAGTTTACCCGATGCCCTCTGAAAGGTAATGGTACCAATTCCAGTCGCACTATATCGTCCATCGTCGCCCAACTCAATATGCATCTGGAGATCTTTCTCCACCAAGTCACTGAAAAGTTTCTTATCTCCCGTCATGTGAAAGGAAGAACCATTATCCAAGTACCACCCAGATCATAATGCATGCGATCAATGAGAAGTCAAGCTCAAATTATGAGGCAAGAGCCTCACCAGCTGCAGCTCCAGCAACCATCTTGTTCTTCTTCTTATGTGGACAATTTGTGGCAATATGTCCATACTCGTGACAGTGAAAACACTTCACTTTGGACATGTTGTGCTCCTTGCCATCTTCACCGCCCTCAGATTTAGAATGGAATTTCTTCCCCTTCCCTTCTTCTCCTTGGCAGCCAAAGCACATTCCTTTTCATCATCATGCTTTGATGAAAATCCATCTCTGGTGTTCCGCCTGAACTCCTCCTACACTAGATCCGACCACAGTCGTTCCCAATCCGGCAGTTTTTCCCGTCCGTTGACAGAGTCTTCATAACTGTGCCAACTCTTAGGAAGTCCCAAGAGATCCAAGCTCGCCAAATCATCATTAGAAACACTTATTCCTACACTCCCAAACTCATCCCTGCATTGGACAAACTTTTTTAAGCATACCGAAATAGTGTCGTTCTTTTCCATCTTGATCTTTATGAGTTTATCCTTCAACGCCCTTTTCCTATGGTCATTGTTTCTATGGAAAAGATCCATCAAATCCTTCCACAGAGAATATGGAGTGGCTTTACCATGAAGTCTTGATACAATGTGGTCTCGTACACCGTCCAACCGAATCCTCCTCGCCCTTGCTACTTTCTTTTGCCATGCGTCAAGTAATGTAGCATCCATCAAAGTGGGCTTAGGAACATCATTGTCGACGAATTCCTTCAAGCCATTATCTTCAAGCACTGCCTCCATCCTATCCTTCCATGCAATGTAGTTTTATCTTCCCTCGAGTGCATACTCTAACTGCAAACCATTGAAAGCCATTTTGATGTTTACTCAACTGTCGCACCAAGAAATTCTTGCAGCAAATTCGAATTGTTTCCACCAACAAACTCAGCTACTGCTTCAATATTGCAATCTTATTTGCTCCGATGCCATGTATAAATTTTAATACAATTATGTATTGCCTTGATTCTCCTGATCTAACAATTATATGCCACTGTTAAATACAGAATCCTTCTACTTAAATATTTGTGGAAATTTAATCACAAATTGCAAACACAAAAGATCAATCACACATAACACAAATGTTTTTACTGGGAAATCATAAAGCTAAAAACCCAAATATCATATATTATGTATATATCATGGATCATGAAACAATCTCATACAAAAATCTAATCCAATATCTCTCAGTACAATATACAATCGTCTCACACTATCATACAAAAATTGGCATATTCATGCACCAATTTACTGCCTCCTGACAGCCTGCCTCAACTGTGAAATCCCTAATGGTCAAGAACCTTTGAATGATTAATTATAACCTGCCTTGACTGCAAAATACTCATAGGCATCTCCAATTTGTGTTTGGTTGCAAATGTGCACCCACTAATGTCACAACTGATAGTCAAATTGTCCCTTTCACCTATGTCTCAACTGGGTCTCCATTGGATCTGACATGCATGTAGTTAACAGTAGTAATTCTTCAGTTTCATGTGAGATCACTCCATGTGAATTAATTTAATATTTAATTCACTGATCTCTCACTAGTGTATCTTTAGTTACAACTAGCACAACTGATTTCAACTCACTTAACTAATTTAAACTACTTTACAACTCACATAACTACACATCCAACTCTGTTACAAATTTGAATCACTCAGTTAAAATTAAGTCCACTTTCATGTCCCACCAACCAACCTTAGAACTCGAAATTCCTTCAGCTAACTGGTTTCCCACATCAGTTAACTGAAATCAAGTGCTTCAAGAGAATAGATTATTATTTATTATTAAGAGATAATAATAATCGACATGCATTCTATTTTTAGACATGCAATCCACGAACCGACTTTACACATGCATTCCAAAAATAGATTCCCATCCATACATGGAATTTCTCAACCATCTATACATAGACTCCCGCTATAAATAGAATTTTCTCACCATTCTAAAAATAGACTTACACCTAAAAATAGCCTGTGTGGGCCCCACTTAGTGTAGGTGCTTAATTTTCACTAGGATCAAGGATGTTGCTTCCGGATGCCAATTTCACTGTTTCTTGTTGTAAACTTCAACATAAACTAGGGAGCGTGCACTGGAAAATACATAGTCTAACGGAGTCATCATTTAAGGAATTTGATGATCACCACAAATGATAAGTTATAACATGCGTTGACGGGTCTTCTCTAGGGTTTCCATTGAATTTATGAATTTCAGAGGGTAATGTATGTGGTATCACCGGCCACCAAGGAGAATAATTGATGGGATCAACTTGATATTGCACTGAAGATGTGAATAAAGGATCAAGCCATTCAGTACTCATAAGGGAGGAACCAGATAGGATTCTAGATGATGACATGGGTGAAGCCAATGGACAAAACATCAAAGATGAAGCATCAGTAGATGTTGTCACAACCATGGTAAATTACCCAAAATATACCCTATAGGATCTACGGGAACTCGAAGTGAAACAAGATCAACAAAATCAGAGTAAGGCGATTGAAGAAAAGATTGTACATGTAAATTTGCGCCCCAAAATGAGTTGGAGTTAAAGGTGTTTCGCCTTGTGGTATTTCTTGAATCAAAATTCAACTAGGTGGAAGGATTTCGGCGTTAGGCACAAATTATATTTCAATAGGTTGACTGTGTGATATGGGAGACTCAATGGCTACAATAGATTGTGGGGCGACCGATACAGGAACAACTTCCGATCGTTCGACTTCGGGATGCAGATGTTCTGGAAAAAAAGTGACAGGATCTAGATTAACTTCCAGTTGAACACCGTCGGGTTCGGGAAGTATGGTCTCACTGATTGGATGGATCATGACCATAGGTAGCTGTGAGGAGTATGTCTCGAAAATGGTAGATGAACCAGGATTTTTAGACACAACTTGTGTTGACTCTGATACATGTGAGGATGATGTCGCACCAGAGGTACTGATAGTACTAGTTTCGATAGAGTGATGTCGCCTTCACCAACCAGAAGTGACTTCCGGTGGTAATGGTGGTTTCAATGCTATTCTATGTGAATGAAGGGGAAAGGAATGTTCTTCTTCCATGATGACTGATTTATTTTATGACCAAAAAAAAATAAACAAAATAAAAGGGTAATTCTAGGCAAAAGGTTTACCAAGTAATTGTGAACTGCAGAATACCTCCTAGAAAACCAAGAAGTATGAGCAGGAAACCTTCCCGAATGTTGTGTTTGGTGTATCACAAGTTACAAGGCAGCCGACTCCCTAAAGTTGTCCTCCCAAATATACCCGAAGGTACGTGGAGGCCCAAGTCTATATTAGCGTTGTCTAATGCGAAACTGCATAGTGAGAGCACCCCCTTATACTTTTCGTAATAGAACACTGCGCGATATACCCGAAGGTACGTGGACGGACTCCCATATACTTACGTATGTGGAGTGAGGTATCACACTCGAAATGTATCGAAGACAAGTTAACGACAATTGATATGTTTAACGACACCATAACACGTCTCTAGCATAGACCTTCTAAATGTTATCATTACGGTTCCAATGCTTTTTTAGGTAAATTGATGTAAATTTTAAGTTGATCTTGTTTATCAATTTTCCTTTTGAGGTTCACCGCATGATGTGATGGAAATTCCTACAAATGCAAACTAAAATGATAAGAAAACTTTTCAATTTTAGCTCTTTCAATGAAAATATTAGCTACTAAGGGAAAGAGCAATCAGTTTTAGAGCAAACAACAAAGAGCACAAACTAAAATGCAACTTTCCTAACTTGTTCCTATGCAAAACACACAATTCACTATATGCACATGCAGGTTCTTCTTTTCAACTCCCTTAATGTGAATGTAACAAAGGAAACGATATGCATCAAATCAACAAAAACAAATGTTTTCTTCTTTGAGAAACAAGGAATTTAACAACAATTTCTCTTTTAGGAAAAACGAAGAATGGATATACAATTTTTCCTACAGGAAACAAAGAATTTAACGACAATTTCCTTTATGAAAACAAATGGATCTAATGCATAAATAAAATACTTTGAATTTTATTTGTCAATGATAAATAAAAACACTTAAAGAGACATTGAACAAAATTACTTTTCAAAGGAGGAAGAATCAGGCAATTTCACTGGTCTCAATTGAAAACACAGCAAAAAAATGGCTAAGAATGATGGCAATGAAAAATTCAAATGGAATTTGGTTGGCTAAGGGGGCAACGCAGTCTCTAAGGGGATATAGTGTGTTGCAGTGCACCCCTGAGTGGGATACAGTGCACTGCAGTGCACTGTCTTCACCAACAGTGCGTTGGGCGCGGTAGTGATTGAAAATGCAAGCTACAAAACACACTTCTAAAGCAATTATTTGATTCAAAAGTCTAATAACTGAAAGTAGATGCTACTGGGTGGATAAGTAGATGAAAAAACATCAGGAATGATAGGAAATTCCCCAGCAGAGTCTCCAATTTGTTATGCAGAATTATGATCTACAGATAAATAAAATTCCCTAAGTGTGGTGCTATGCACTTAGAACAACAGATTAAAGACTTTGCTATTACTTTCTCTAAGAGTAAATAGACACACAGAAAGATAGAAGAAACTACTTGTGATCCAAGCGTTTCCTATTCTCCTTCTGTTGCTTTTATTGTAGCCTCCAATCCAACTTAGATCGCCAGATTGATTCCTGCAAGTATAAACAGAGAACAACAAAGAGATTTCAATATACATAAGCCTATTTATCTTAATTGGTTAAATCGATTGAACATGAAACACATATATCATTCAAGATTCTATTGCATGAGAAATAGAAACTTAAACATATACATATATGGGAAAATGAATAGTAGTATTTATTAAAGAGTAGAAGGGGGAGGTTACAACCAATGATCAATTTGATGTCACCAGCTCTAGATTCATCCCAGCCTCATCAAACTCAACATCTTACCAGCAGCATATCACTTCTATCACTCTCTCAATTGAGAATCCAACAATATTTCTTTACCAAAATTCTTCCTTCCCTAGCACTAGGATCTCTGCTCAATTTATAGGGCAACTGCAGGTAGTTTCTCAATCAATGACTTTCTAATAATAGGCAAGACATGTTTCCAAGTTCAGAGGTGTTAGATGGACACTTGGATTCGAAGTTTTTTACATATGGACTCTTCTAGAAGGCACCGGACATGTGCAGATTCTGAAACAATGAGAATTTCACTCCCATTTGACCAACACAATCTTGAACGTCGAGGAAGTGCATTGCAGTGCACCCTTGAATGGAGGGAGCTGCATATGCAACACAGTTATTCCCTTGAGAGGCAATGTTGGTGAGCTCATAAGTGATATAACATATACTTCAAAACTTGGAAATATCACAATAGAAGCCATGAATGATTTGTTCTTCTCTTAGGGCATGTAGTAACTGAAATGATAGGGAATGATAGACCCAATTTCATTGGTCCTGGGGATGATGTATAGTTTGACTAGGTCATGGGGGATGATGCCCAAATTGACCTATAACATCTAGTAGGATAAGATATTTTGAAATCCTCCTTTTAATGACCTCTTTGACTTAACCATTTTAAAGTTATGGTTAATTAATGAAGGAAAAATCTCTTTATATGACATCTCTCTTTAGGATAGAAATTCAAGAACCTGCAAAGGATGGAACTTTTGAGAAAATCCTCCCCACCTACCTCATTTGGTGAGTCCATTCAAGAATAAATTGTAATATTGTGCTCTAAAAATACTAAATATCTCAAAAAAATAAGGTGGGGGTGTTAGTGTCATTATGTTCAGCCTATCACCAGTGATCAAATATGCTCTTACCATGTCTTTTTAGGTTCTAAAAGTCACTTTTGTGTCATTTCATTAGGTTTTCAAATAAAAATTTGATCACTGGCTAGTGTGTCTAGGATTATTTCCACTCCTCTAAAAAAAATTACATGTTGGTCCTTGTCATCACTCAGTTAAGTGTACCACCATTGAAAGGTAATCATCATCACTTCAGTCAAGATCATCATGATTTCATTCATTTCAGTGTCACCATTAGGTCATTAGGGTTTCAGTCATCCAAATCTGTCATTCCATGCATAAATCTGGTAAATGAGGAGTGGTAATAGGTAAATTTTTTCTACGAATTTTGTTTCAAATATGTAATAAGTTCCTAATGTTCCTAAAGCTGCATAACAAAGTTTCAAAGCTACAAATTTTCAAATCAAAGTGAAAACACATGTAGTGGGCCATCCCACTACTATGAAGAAAAGTGACCATCACAAGCTATAAAAGACCAATTCAAGTTCATTATCTCATTCACCTCATTGAAGAATAGTTCTCTCTCACGTACCAAGGCAATATCAGCAAATTCAATCCAAATTTGATGCCAAAGCAGCCACGATGTGCTTTCTGGGCTAAATATTGCGCTTTCTTCCAAACGCTGTGTTTTGTCTCTTAAAGGCATCAAATCATTATCTCAAGATTTCTGAAAGCTATCCAGGTGTCTAGAATCACTGTACAAGTAAGTTACACCTCAAAATCCCCTCCTTTCAGCTCAATTTCATGGTTTTAGAGTGTAAACCCTCCATTGGCCCCTATGCTGTGTTTTAGTGGTTGGCCCATATTTTCAAACTTTGCAGGGTAAACACACTTCCCATAGACTTTTTAACCTCCATCACACTCTAAAAAATCTCCCATAGCCTTCACACCCCCTCATTCCCAATTCATAAGCCCCAAACCTTGAACCCTAGCCTAATACTATAAATTTTGCCAGTTTTCCTAGCTAGGATTGTGTAAAAATTTCCTAGCTAAATTCCCATACCCATTTCACTTCCTATACTTCCCTAAAACCCATGTCCACCTCCATAAATTTTCCTACTCCCATCTCCCTTCCCTAACCCCTTCATCCTATCCCTTCACTCCCTTCCGTTGTTTTGTCCCAATAGGGTTTTACCCTTTGCAAACAATCAAATGGAGGAGAAGAAGTATTACAATAAGAGAGGCCAGTTGATAACATATGAGCCCTTAACCACTCATGAATTAATGTCTTCACCACTATCTAAACAGTGTTTTCAAAGGGTAAGGTGTCTTCGTTTTTGTGAACAAGTTGAGAAAGTAAAATACCATGCCACATTGACCAAATTGTTTTCCACTCAGTTCAAAAAGCATAAGGTCATGATTTTAGGGGTTACTTTCACTATATCAACTGATGTAGTAGCTGAGGCCACAAGAATACCTAATCATGGTGAAAAATGGTTTAAAAACCAAGACACATACATTCAAAATTACCAGCCCTATCTCAGAAGACAATATCAACAACACATGAAGAAGATTTTTCCTATTGGGCACCTCCATGAGAAGTATTCACCACTAATGAAGATCATCATGAAGTACTTCATCTGTGAGGGAATATTTTCTACACTATATGGGTATCATGTCAGAATTCTCATGCATTTCACAGGGGTAAAGCCACTCAATTTTCCCTATTACCTCTACAGAAGTTTGGCAAAGATGGAAAAAAAAATTCAGCATAAGCAAAGTAGTCTTGAAGGTAGCCTCTTCCACCATGCTCTTATCAAGATAATTGTTTTACACTAGCTTGAAAATAAGGGCATCTCTTGGGAAACCTTCATGCAAGCAGATGTCTTTTTTCCTTTTAGTAGCCAACCTACTAGCCCTAGTTCACCATGAGCACCATGAGCACCATCTAGATATGTGGAGGTTGGCTCACCTAGCATAGTTCTAGTGAGGGGGAAGATTGAGGTTACTCAGACATACCACGGGGGTAGAAGGCTTATGTTTTATCCTCATATTGAGGAAGGGGCCAAGCCCACATTAGCATCATAGCAATTACCTTTACAACACGAGACATCTTTGCATGATGAGGAGATCATCCATCATGACATTGACATAGTAGACTTGGAGGTTAGTGAAGAGCATGAGAACCTACAACAGATCATCAAGGACAAATATTCTTAGATCAAATAACTCAAGGAAAAATTTTTAAGGGCTAATTTCATAATTTCCTTCCTGGAGCAAGAGAAAAACCTGTTGAAGGCAAAACATTTGTCTTTAGAGAAAAATCAATTTCCAGCTAGTATGCAAGAAGTGAAATGCAAAGAAGTCGCTAACAGTGAAGATTCAGAAAAGCATGAAGAGAAGGTGACAAGGAAAAGGCCAAGGACCATGGGTCATCGAAGGGAACTTCAGAAAGAAAGAGAGAAAAATCCACCAGATGAAGAGTTGACATTTGAAGAAAGGATAACCATGGAAATCAATGAAAATAGGGAGTTTTGGCTTGAGAAAGTCGATATTCACTTAGAGAAGCTCCTTGACAAGGCCAACAGAGATAAAAAGTTACAAAAACACATGGTTGACCACTACTACATAAGGAATCAGATTTAGAAAGTCAAAGTCAAACAATTGCAAGCAAAATTGAAGGAAACCCTAATTAGTCAAAAGGAGAAGGGTAACTTGGAGATACTTTCTGATTCTTAATTAGTAGCATATAATACCTTATCAGGCATATCTGGACCAATTTTGATGAGTTTTGGAGCAAATTTTTAATTATTTTTTCAGTTTTTGGTCAAAATTGGAAATTTTGAAAACCAGTCACATTGGAAACAACGCAATGTGGGCCACGCTGCGCTTTTGTTTGGGAGGTTAAAAAAATGCATTATATACATTGGTGGATTGCTCTTGATGATTACTTCAATCGTAGTCAGCAGTGGAGCCATGTCAGCTACTTTTGCAGGGTCAAAATGCCCAAAAACTAGCAAAAAATGACATTTCTACCCTCTTTTTGGAGGCCACGATGCGCTTTCTGAGTACTCTTGGGAGAATGAATTTTTGGAGGGATAGGAGCCATATTTTTTAGTGCTTTAACATCCTATCATGTAGCAGATGATCATATATTTCCATAGCAACTTTTATATCAGCATTTGGACACCTGGAAGGCCTTCAAATTGTCTTTTTCCCTAGCTCATTGCGCTTTCTCCAACATGCATTTTTCACAGGAAATTTGACCCAGATTCACTTTTTACATGTGTAATTCATGAATGATGATGATTTTTTGATGTCATGAAGTGTAATTGAGCTGTTAAATAATTAAATAGTGTAGATACATGCTTGTTAATGTAATTTTTGGTCAAATGTATCTAGTTTCCTATGATGAGGTGAATTAGTAGACTTTACTAGACATTAGGTTTTTGTTGAGCATATCATGTAATAAGCTCCACAACTGATGGATTCAACCCTTGAGAGAGGGTAGGGGTTTTTTTTGTCTATATCTATCATTTTCAGATTCATTTGACTGGTTGGACATCAGAGCATTGTAACTATTGTAGCTTGTACTGTCACTTTCATATTCGGAAATCAAAGGATGCAGTTGCAACTATTATCGAGAAATTTATGTGCAGTGAGTTTATGATCATGTATTTTCTCTTATAGTATTTTATAAATGATATATAGTTCCTATTTCCATATCTTGTATCTTTAGTGGCTTTCCTTACATTTCATAGGCAGAATTCTATTAATTTAGCTATGTTTATATGGAAATGTCATTTTGTGTTTCATGCTTCTAGTTTAATTCATTCATGGTTGAACATGCTCATTAAATCCCTCTAATTTTTCAGACCCTCCACCATACCTACAAAACCCTAAAACCATCATAGATCACTTCTACCCTTCTCCTTTATATCTTTGCAGCTGTAAACCCTTTGATACCTAGACCTAGCTACTTGGTTTCATCCCTGATCCATCATCAAACCCTAAAACACTAAAAACCTACTTGAGCCTATCATATCTAGCCTAATATCTTTCATGTCACAGTCAATCCTTGACTGTGATCTCGTTGAGAGAGCCCTCTCAGCCTAGTAGTGCAAGCTACTAGGTCAAATTGGTCTATGGTTACCTTTGTCAGTCTCATTTTCAGCCTTCAGAGAACCGGTGGAGTGTTAACATTCTGGCGTCATTGTTGGGGAACGAAGTGACAAATATTCCCTAGGTGTACTATTACTTTTCATCGAATTCTAGTCCTTTGGGTGATAGGCCCTAGTGTTTGTGAAGGCTGATTCAAAGGTGTGGAGAGCCGAGGTGCAGAAATCAAAGAATACACTGGCTCCGAAAAGATACACGAGATCGAATCCTGATCCACATCCAACTTCTCCAGTTGAAGATCCAGAGAAACTCATCAGAAAACAAAGATCTTAGCATTCATAGATTCAGTCGGGTCCTTGGTAAGGTCTACATCATTGCCTGCAAAAATATTATCACTTGAATTTATTCCATTTGATCTGAAATTTGAATTATATTTGTTTAGATCAAAGTCAGAAACTTCCTCGTCTGAAATAGTGTTTAATCCCCTCAGGTTGTCTGAATTTACATAATTATATGAAATAGTATTTGATTCTATAAAGCTTGAAGATAGTACAACATCTGTAGAATCCAAATCTGAGTCATATTTTGATTGGAAAGTCTGGAGTCAGTTTGATAAACTTGAAAATTTATCCAACCAACTCCAATATATATCCGAGAAAGCTATCATCCAGTATCAGCAAGAGTCTTTGTTCACTACAACACCATCTCAATCAATTGTTGCCACTTATTCCATCCCTTATACATCATTTCCTCCTAATAAACCTTCTCAGCCTACCCCTCCCATTGTTATTCATGCACCACACTCCGCAGGGTTCATGGCGAGATTTTCACCTCTAGTTTTACCTGGTCAACTTGCACCCTTACCAAAAGGCTATGGTCAAAGGCTTCCTCTCTTTGATGAAACCTCAGAGATTAGTGCCCGAAAACACCTAGTGAAGGTCACTGACTTCATTGATTTACTAGAGACTAATGCTGATGATGCAAAAATGAGGATCATTGCCCAAAGCTTCTCCAGGGATGTAAAAACATTATTTCATTCTTTGACTGTCCATTCCATAGAAAATTCAGAGAAATTAACTGATGCATTTACAGCTAGAGGGGAAGTGAAAAATAATCCACTGCAGGTTATTTCCAAATATGAAAACTTAAAAAGAAATCCTAATGAGTCTGTTCGGGATTTTACTGCTCGCTTTAACCGGGTATATAACTCAATCACCAATGATATCAAGCCTCCTCCAGGTTTGGCTCTCTTGCACTATCCATATGATTTTGATCTTGATATGGCATATCATATCCGAGAAATAAGCCCTGTAACACTTAGAGGAGATGCAGAAAAACGTGGTTAGTGTCGAAGCAAATTTGATGATTAAAAAGTCAAAGACCAAAGGTGAAAGAAAGGTAACAATTAAGGAGGAACCATCCACAACCTCTGATGCCAAACTGGATACCTTGATCAGGACTATGGAGATAATTGTGGATAGAATGTCTATCACTGAAAGGAAACCAGAAACTCGGGTTCAGAATCCTAATTTACGAGGTCAGCAGTAGCAGTCTCAGTTTAGGATTAAACAGGGGGAATAAAGAGCTCCAAAGTAGCCAGCCCAATAGCAGATCCACACTCCTTTGTAGAAAAATTATGCTCAAGGGGCTGAAGAGTAAGAATATATTGTAGAAGAGAATCATTTCTTCACAAAAGATGGATAACCTATCTTCCTTATAGAGGATGAAGAATACATTGAAAAATATATTTACCGAAAGATGAGGACTATATGCTTTCAAATGCTGTTGAGTTGGAGGTACAATCAGATGACTATCAACGTGGGTATCTTAATGCTCTCAAATCACAACAGAGACAATATTCTTTGAGAAACTAAGATGTTCCTATCACTCCTATCCTGAAGAGGACAACTCAACAAAAAGATACTCAACGCAAACAAAATCCCCAAGCTAGTCAAAACAAGGGAAAGGAGTCTGCTGCTACAAATCATAGTAAGAACAACCCAGAATATACAAGTACACCAAACAAAGAAAAATAAGGCCAAAATAAGGAATTTGCAACAAAATACCAGCCCGACAAGAGGGACACCGTTGTAAAAGAGGTAGATAAACAATCCAATCTGTTTAGCCTAGAAAATGAAATCTCTATATTGAAATTTTCTATCCCCTTTATCGAGCTTATGAAAAATAACCAATACAAATATCATGTTGATAAAATGTTGAAAGTAGACCCTATGTTAGACATGGTAAATGTTGAAGATGATCAACCCTGAATCCTTTTTGGTCTAGCCATAGATGGTCAACTAGAAGATAGTGAAGTTCCCCCGTTTTATCTCAGTTTGAGGGTCCATCAGTGTATCCTCCACAATGCCATGCTTGATTCTAGAGCTTCTCATAACCTGATGCCAAAGGCCATAATGGAAAATTTGGGCTTGGACATAACCCGACCTTACCATGATCTTTACTCTTTTGATTCTGATAGAGTACATTGTCTTGGTCTTATTAAGGACTTGGTGGTTTCACTTGAGCAAATTCCTGCTAAAACTGTTTTAGTGGATGTGGTAGTGGATGTGGCAGTGGCTGATATACCTCCACGGTATGGCATGATTTTTTCAAGGTCATGGGGAGAAAATTTAAGAGGTACTCTGCAATTGGATTTCTCTTACGCCACTATCCCGGCTTTTGGGAAACTAAGGAAGTTGTACCGAGAGACAAAAAAGAAGTATATGATCGCCAGTAAAGATAAATCCAACAATCACCCTATCAATTCTGTACATACTGATATTGAATCCTTTATTTTGTTTAATGATAGTGGTTTTGACGATTTAAATAGCCATTTATAGAAGTTGAGGAAATTCTATAAATTTTAAATAGTGTTCGAGCAGTTGTCGATGAGGGACAAGGCAATCAACCTAGTACTTTAGAGAAAATATCATAAAAATCAGAAAAAGGAATTGAACAGGTTGAAAGAGTGGCCCAAAAGGAAGAAACAAATCAGACTACAAAATTCCAACTTCCCGATGATGAGAATGGTATTTGGACCATGGATTTCGACGATGCCTTAGGAAAATATGGGGCAGGCATCAGAACCTAGATTTGTATTCCACTTCATCAATCAGGTAAAATTCCAAAAAATGTGAGATTGTGTTCCTATAAGTTAGATTTCTCGATTGCTCCAATAATGAAGTTGAGAGGCGTTAATCACCGACCTCAAAATTCTAAAAATTTTAGGTGCAAAGAGAATTTTTGTTTATGGCGACTCTGAGCTTGTAATCAAGTAGGTAAAAGGGGAATACCAGGAAAAGCATGAGAGCATATCAAAATTTTGTACTTTACATTCTCAAAATGTTTCCTGAATATACATTGTTGGTCATTCCAAGAAGTCAGAATCTTATGGCAGATTCACTTACCACAACAGCAAGTAACTTTAAGATTCCAGTATTCTCTAATAGGAAGTTTGAAATTCATGTTAAACACCGATCAGTTGTCCCTGATAACTTGAGGTATTGGCAAGTGTTCTGGGATGACAAACAGGTGAATAATTTTCTGCAGATGGAAGGTGAGTTTGAAAATTCTTATATTGATGAGGTATATGATAATTATGATCAAGTGATCGAGTAACTCAAGTTGATGTGTTATAGCTTAAATATAATAACATTCCAAGGGATATTGTACCTTTGGAAGAGTTTTTTGATCAAGATGATGCTGCCAGAAAGACGACCATGGTTCCTACCTAGAAAGGTGTTGAATATGTGAATATTGGAACAACAAACAATCCCAAAATGGTTAATTTGTCCAAGTCCTTATCTCTAGAGATGAAAGATAAATACATAGCCTTGTTATTTGAATTTTCTGATGTATTTTCTTGGGACTATGCAGATCTGAAAGTATATGACAAAAATATCATTCAACATATAGTTCTGGTCAAACCTGATCAAAATCCCTTCCGACAAAAGTTAAGGAAGAATTAATCCAAGATTTTTACCTTCAATAGAGAAAGAGGTAAATAGACTCTTTGAAGCTGGTATCATTGTTCCCATTAGATTTTCGGAATGGATGTGAAATCTTGTTCTGGTGAGAAATAAAATGGGATAAATATGTCTTTGTATTGATTTCAGAAACTTGAATAAGGTGTCTTTAAAAGATAATTATCCCCTTCCTCAAATGGACCATATCCTATAGAAAGTGGTTGGGTCCTCTCGAATGTCGCTTCTTGATGGATATTCGGGATATAATAAAATATTAGTGCATAAGGATGACCAAGACAAAACTACTTTCACAACACCTTGGGGAACCTTCAAGTATGCCAAAATGCCATTTCGGCTCAAGAATGTAGGAGCCACTTTTTAGCGGGCGATGGACATCGCTTTCGAAAATGAAAAGGATGTTTTTCTAGCAGTGTACCTTAATGGTCTCATTGTTTTCTCCCATTCCGATGATGAGCATTTATATCATTTGAGGGTTGTATTTGAGAAGTGCAGAAAATTTGGGATTTCACTCAATCCCAAAAACAGTATTTTTTCCATGGAAGAGGGCAAGCTTCTTGTCCATATCATCTCCAAAGATGGTATCCATATTGATCCCTCCTGGATTGAAGCCATTCAGCAAATATATTTTCCATGCAGCAAGAATGAGATCCATGCCTTTAATGGTAAGATAAATTTACTGAGAATATTTATCCCAAACCTCATCGAGCATATTCGAGATATGACCAATATACTCAAAAAGGACAGCGAGGCAAGGTGGTTGGAGGATGCTAAAAATTCATTTAATTCAGTTAATTTTTCCTTAACAACAGCTCCTATTTTGATCATCCCTGAATATACCATTGATTTCATCATCTTTTCATTTGCCTCCGAACATACTTTGGTTGTTGTATTGATGCAAAAGAAGGATAAGACCGAGCAACCCATTGATTTCTTCAACCATACCATTATAGATGTTTCCCTTAGATATAACATCATTGAGAAGCAAGTCTTGGCCCTAGTAAAGGTATTGAAGGACTTTCGAGTGTATATCCTTCATTCACACATTCTAGCCTATGTTACTAATGTAGTTGTGAAGGATGTCCTGATGCAAACTGATTCGAAAGGCAGAAGAGGAAAGTGGATAACAACTATGCTAATGTATGATCTCGAGACCTACAAAGTTGATCAAATGTCGGGGTTTGGCCAAGCTGATGGCTGAATCCAATTTACATGTACTTGATATCAATTTGATTTCATTTTTGTTTGAAGGAGAAGATGATAACTCACTCATACAGGTATTAGAAATTTTTCTCTCATCCCCTTGGTATGCCAACATCATTTATGTTCTTCAGAATCTTAATCCTCCCCCAGATATGTCTAAAATCAAGTGTAGATCATTAAAGTTAAAATCTTCCAAGTACTACATTTTAAGCAGCGCTCTATATTGAAAGAACCGGGAGGTGTCTTGCTAAATTTTTTGGTAGAAGATGAAGCCAAGGAGGAAATAAGTGATTTTCACAAAGGATATTGTGGAGGTCATTTTTTTGCAAAACTACAACGAATAAAGTGTTGAGGGTTGTTTATTATTGGCCTAATATCTTTGCTGATTTGTATAAAACCGTGATGAGATGTAATGAATGCCAGATATTTCAAGGTAAGAGGAAGTTGCTCTCGCTGCCTTTGCAGCCCATATTCGTGCAAGCGCCATTTCAGCAATGGAGCCTTGATTTCATTGGAGAAATCCACCCTGCATCTTTTTCCCAACATAAGTGGATCTTGGCAGCTATCTAATACTTTACCAAATGGATTGAAGCAATCCTAATGAGGCAAGCTACTGATTTAGTCATTATTCTGTTTTTGGAAACTAATATTTTGTCTCAATTTGGTTGTCCCAACAAAAATAATTACAAATAATGTGGTTGCATTCAAGACCCAAAAAATGGTTTAGTTTTATGAGAAATACAACATCAAATTGGGTCACTCGACCGCATATTATCCGCAAGGCAATGGATTGTCCGAATCTTCAAACAAATCTTTGGTCAACATTATAAAGAAGATGTTGGAGGGGAACAAGAAAAATTGGCATAAAAAAATTATTAATGCCTTGTGGGCAGACAAAGTGAGTAGAAAGAAGTTAATAGGTATGTCTCCTTTCTAATTGGTATATGGAGTCGACACAGTTTTCCCTACATCACTTGCAATCCCAGTTATGAAATTATTATAGGAAGCAAGTAGTGAAATGAATGATGTGTGATGCCGGATCAATCAGATGATTCATCTCCAGCAAACCATGGACGAGGTGTTTCAAAACAGCTCTAAGCTTCAAGAGATAATTAAGAAGGTATATGATCGCAAGACAAAGGCTGATGATTTCAAAATTGGTGATGTGGTGCTCCGTTGGGATGCTAGAAACGAAGAGAAAGGGAGCACGGTAAAATTGAGAACTTATGGAAGGGACCATACAAAATTTCAGCTTCAAGAGGACCACATGCTTATCTGTTAGAGGAAATGAATGGAGAATATTGCATAGGAGGACCAGTCAATGGTAAGCTTCTCAAGCACTACCGTTTCTCAGCAGATTTCTGAAGTTTCTTAATTTCATTGTACATATCAATTTAATTTTTCTGCCAAAGTGTGAAGGAGAGAATCATCAGAGTGAAGGCCATAAAGCTCCCTTAATTTGCTGATGATTTCTAAGTTCATTAAAATTCAAGTCGGTTCAGTTTTGAGTCAGTTTTCATTATTTGGTCTCGTCTTTTGATTTCGACTCCATGCCCAATGGTAAGGCTACTTGTTCTACAGTGTTTTGACACCTCTAAGGAGCTTCCATCCCTAGCTGGAGCCAATGTTAGTGTCATTCTTTTCACCCTGTCACCAGTGATAAAATATGATCTTACCATGTCTTGTTAGGTTCTAAAAGTCAATTTTTTGTCATTTCATTAGGTTTTCAAATAAAAATTTGATGACTAGCTAGTGTGTCTAGGGCTATTTCCACTCCTTTAAAAAAATTTAGATGCTAGTCCTTGTCATCACTCAGTTTAGTGTACTGTTATTGAATGGTCATCATCATCACTTCAGTCAACATCATCATGATTTCATTCATTTCAGTGTCAACATTAGGTCATTAGGGTTTCAATCATCCAAAATCTATCATTCCATGCATAAATATGAAAAATGAGGAGTGGTAATAAGTAAAGTTGTTCTATGAATTTGGTTTCAAATTTAATTTATGTTTAAAATATGTAATAAGTTTCTAATGTTCCTAAAGTTGCATAAAAAAATTTCAAAGCTGCAAAATTTCAAAGCAAAGTGAAAAGACATGTAGTGGGCCATCCCACTACTATAAAGAAAAGTGACCATCACAAGCTATAAAAGACCAATTCAAGTTCATTATATCATTCACCTCATTGAAGAAGAGTTCTCTCTCACTTGCCAAGGCAATCTTAGCAAATTCAAATTAAAAACAATCCAAAATTTGATGCCAAAGCAGCCACACTACGCTTTCTGGGCTACACATCGTGCTTTCTTCCAAACGCTGCATTTTCTCTCTAAAAGGCATAAAATAATTCTCTAAAGGTTTATGAAAGCTATCAAGGTGTCTAGAATCATTGTACAAGTAAGCTACACCTCAAAATCCCCTCCTTGCAGCTCAATTTCATGGTTTTAGAGTGTAAACTCTCCATTGGCCCCTATGTTGCGTTTGAGTGGTTGGCCCATATTTTCAAAATTTGAAATGTAAACATACTTCCCATAGAATTCTTAACCTCCATCACACTCTAAACCATTTCCCATAGCCTTAACACCCCCTCATTCCCAATTCCTAAGCCCCAAACCCTAAACCCTAGCCTAATACTGCAATTTTTGGTAGTTTTCCTAGCTAGGATTGTGTAAAACTTTCCTAGCTCAATTCCCATACCCATTTCACTTCCTATGCTTCCCTAAAACCCCTGTCCACCTCCCTAAATTTTCCTACTCCCATCTCCCTTCCCTAACCCTTCATCCTATCCCTTCACTCCCTTTCCCTATTTTGTCCCATCAGGGTTTTTCCCCTTGCAAACAATCAAATGGAGGAGAAGAAGTCTTGCAATAAGGGAGGCCAGCTGATAAGATATGAGCCCTTAGCCTCTCATGAAGTAATGTCTTCACCGCTATCCAAACAGTGTTTTCAAAGGGTACGGTGCCTTCCTTTTTGTGAACAAGTTGAGAAAGTCAAATACCATGCCACATTGACCAAATTGTTTTCCACTCAGCTAAAAAAGGATAAGGTCATGATTGCAAGGGTTACTTTCACTATATCAATTGATGTAGTAGTTGAGGCCATAGGTATACCTAATCATGGTTAAAAATGGTTTAAAAATCAAGACCTAGACATTTAAAATTACCAGCCCTATCTTAGAAGACACTATCAACAACACATGAAGAATATTTTTCCTGTTGGCACCTCCTTGAGAAGTATTCACCACTAATGAAGATCATCATGAAGTACTTCACTGTTGAGGGAATATTTTATAGACTATATGGGTATCATGTTAGACTTCTCATTCATTTCACAGGGGTAAATTCACTCAATTTTTGGCACAAATTACACAAAGGTTTCACACAATAACACAAACGAGTTGTGGCTCTCTTGTGGCTCTCTATTAATCTTCAATCACTCTCAATCACAATCTTGCCGAATACAATGAACCTGTTGAAGGTATTTAATCCTAACTCACTTGAGACGCAAACACTTACCAAAATCATCTATCACATAACTCAACGTGTTCAATGCTCACTTAACTGACTCTCTAACACACTCACCAAATTTATCTATCACACAACTCAACGCTTACTTAACTGATTGTCTAACTTTGCATGTGGGAGTTAATTACATATTTTAACACTCCCCCTTAATTATGACCACTAAACTAAAACATAACTCATGACAACTCAAACATTCCTACTAGTCTATGTCTCAGTTAGGCTTACAACACCCAAGTTTCTTTTGTTAAACTCAAACACGTCTATTGCTAATGGCTTTGTAAATATATCAGCCAATTGATCACTAGATTTACAAGGTTTCAAGTGAACTTCCATTTCTAACAAGCTCTCTAATAAAGTGATATCTAGTATCAATATGCTTGCTCTTTTGATGAAACACATTATTCTTGGATAGTGCAATCGTTGAAGTGTTGTCGCAGTATATCGTTGTTGATCCTTGTTGTTTTTGCTTGATTCCATCCAATACTCTTCTTAACCATGCTACTTGACATGTTGTTGATGTTGATGCTACATATTCTATTTTTGTTGATGATAGTGTCACAATGGGATGCTTCTTAGATGCCCATGCTATCACACCTGAACCAAGATTAAACACATAACTAGATGTGCTCTTCTGATCATCCAAACTGCCTACAAAATCACTATCTGTGTATCCAATCAAATATTTATTTTTCGTACTTGCATACATTATGCCATAATCTCTAGTTCCTGCTATGTATCTCAAAATTCTTTTTCCAACACTCCAATTTGTGTCTTTTGGATTCTCCATAAATCTGGAAATCAAACTTACTCCTCGCATAATATCTGGTCTTGTAGCTATGAGATACATGAGGCTGCCAACCAATATTTTGAACAGAGTTGGATTGACATCTGATCCTTCATCATCCTTACTTAACTTTGTACCTGTTGCAACTGGCGTAGGTACATGTTTTCAATTATCCATCCTAACTCTTTTCAGCAAATCTATGGCATATTTATTTTGGCAAACAAAAATTCCTTTTTCAGATTGCTCAACTTCTATGCGAAGAAAATAATTCATGAGACCAATATCTGTCATCTCAAATTATTTCATCATGGCTGCTTTAAATTCATCTAGCTCAAGATCACCTGTAAAAATCATGTCATCAACATATAAGCAAACAATCGAAATATGTCCATGCTCATTTACCTTTATGTACAAGGTAGGCTCAATGCTGCTTTTTCAAAATCCATTCTTAATCATGTAACTGTCGATTCTGATATACCATCTCTAGGTGCTTGCTTCAGTCCATAGAGCGCATTCTTCAACCTGTAAACTTTATCTTCTTTACCTTCAACTTCATAGCCTAGAGGTTGTTGCACATAAATTTCTTCTTCTAGAATTCCATTCAAGAAGGCTGATTTGACATCCATCTGATATACTTTCCACTTGTTCTGTGCTATTGTGGCTAGAACTGCTCTTACAGTATCTAATCTGGCTACCGGAGAAAATGTTTCCCCAAATTCTATTCTTGGTTGTTGCGAGAATCCTTTTGCTACAAGTCTTGCTTTAAATCTGTCAATCTCACCTTTCTCATTCAACTTTGTCTTGTACACCCACTTCACACCAATGAGGTTTTTATCATTTGGTAAATTAACCAAATCCCATGTATCATTATTTTCAATATAATCCATCTCTTCATCCATGGCTTGCACCCAATTTTCATCTCCAATTGCTTCTTCAAACGAAGAAGGTTGGAATGACAACAATGAAAAATTTGAACCAACATCCAAATCATCGTAAATATCTTTCAAACTTCTCATATTTCTCTTACCATTGCTTGAGTCATTACCTGATTGGATGCTTGGATAATTTTGGTTTATTGATCTGCTTGAAGATCCATGCTGCTTTGAAAATTGTGGAGTCCTTGCTGGTGTGACTTTGTTTGGTGTCTGCTCTTTTTATTCTTGCTGCTCCTTTTCTGCTACATCATCCTCTTCCATCAATGGTGCTTGTGCATCAATTGGTTTGTCAGTAGTCCCATTCCATAACTCTTGTTCTTTGAACACAGCATCTCTGTTAATTATTGTCTTCTTGGTGACAGGGTTATACAATTTGTAAGCTTTTGACTTCTCACTATAACCAGGAAATATGCATTTTTCACTTTGATCATCTAATTTTCCTCTTATCTGCTTAGGCACATGTGCATAGGCTACATAGCCAAAAACTCTGAAATGAGATACATTGCATGACGTACCTAACCATGCTTCTTCTGGTACTCTGTTCATCACACCCTTTGTAGGAGATCCATTTATCACATAAATAGCACATGCAGTTGCTTCTACCCAATACTCATTAGACAAGTGTCTTGCTTTCAACATGCTCCTTGTCATGTTCATGATTTTTCTATTCTTTCTCTCTGTTATACCATTATTTTGTGGTGTTTATCTAGTTGTAAATTGTCTTCTAATTCCATGTCGTTTGCAGTACTCATGGAATGCTTTTGAATCATATTCTCCACCACGATCTAATCTCAATAACTTGATCTGTCAATCACTTTGGTTCTCTACTAAGGCTTTGAACTTTGCAAAAGTTTCAAACTTCTTCTTCAAGAAGTAAACCCAAGTATTTCTGCTATAGCCATCAATAAAAGTGAGGAAGTAACAACTTCCACCAATCGACTATGTCCTCATAATTCCACACAAGTTTTTATGCACTAGCTCAAGTAGGTTCTTTGCTCTGTATGAAACTCCCTTCGGAAAAATTTCACGGCATTGATTTCCCAAGATGAAAAACTCACAAGTACTAGCAGGTTCTTTGATGGGAGGTAATCCTTTGACCATCTATTTCTGCTACAACAATCTTAAATCGGAAAAATGCAAGTGTCCAAACCGAAAGTGCCATAACCAATCATTACTAGAACATGCAGTTTTAAAAGAACTAACTTAATCGTTGTAGTTCATAATTAGAGGAAAGATTATGTTCCTCGTCATTTGCACCTTTGCTGTCAGTTTCTTGCTTGGGGGTTTGTCATAACTAACACACTCTTGCCCCTGAAAGATAACTTTGTATCCTTTCTGCGTCAATTGACCAACACTTATCAAAATTATGTTTAATACCAGGAACATAATATACCTCTGATATTGGCTTTGGCTCCCCCTGCTTGTTCACAATGTTGACCACTCTTTTGCCATCTACATCCACAGTCTTGTCAGTCCCCAAATTTACCTTTGTCTTCACAGATTGATCCAAATTTGCAACCAAATTCTTGTTGCTTGTCATGTGGTTACTGCAACCATTGCCTAATAGCCACACCTTATCAGACAGTTCATGCACGTTGTTTCGTGCTAGGAACATGGAGTTAGTATTCTCTATACTAACATTAGTTCTCTGGTTTCCTTGATCAGCTATCTTCTTCCTGCAATCATGAGCATAGTGACCAAATTTATTGCAATAATAACATCTCACCTTTGAATTTTCATATCTGTAATTATTGTTAAAGCTTCTGCTGATGTTGCTTCCACTTTCATATTCATGCTCTTCTTGGCCATATCTCTGACCACCATATCTTCTGCCTCATCCTTTGCCTCTAGATCGACCTCTAACTTGACGTATTGAAATAGAAACTTGACTTTTGAAAGCAGTTTCTAAAATGGAATCCTTATTTCTGTCTATCCTTTCCTCATGCGATAGAAATGATCCCATCAACTCATCAACTGTCAGTTTTTCCAAATCCTTTGCATCTTCTATGGTTGCTAACACAACATCAAACTTTGTAGACAAATATCTAAGGACCTTCTCAATCACTGTTTGATTTTTAATTTCTTCACCATAAATTTTTAACTGATTGGCGACATACATGACCCTATTCATGAAGGAATCAATGTCCTGCATCTCCTTCATCTGTAGAATTTCCAAATCTCTCCTAGTATTATGCAATTTAACAATAGTGACTTTTTCCATACCTTGATAGCTTGTCGCCAAGGTTTCCCATGCTTCCTTTGTTGAAGACATGATCATTATCTTCTAGAACACTGCTCGGTCCACTCCCTGCTGGATAAAAAGAAATGCTTGTGCATTCTTCCTCTTGTCTTTATTCTATTGTTCCATCTTTGCATTACTAACAACTCATTCTTCTGCATCATCCTGGGGTTCTGCAAACCAAAAAATGACATGATCCCAAACATCATTCGCTTTTAGCATGTTCTACATCTTAATGGCCCACACATCATAGTCTTTCCCTGTGAAAGAAGGAAGTTGTGGCTGGAAGCTACTTGTAGTCATCTTTCTTCAAACAAAAATTCACTTCTGAAACCCTAATTTTTTTTTGGTATGCTTTTCTAAGCTCCAAAAACAACCTTCTAATAAAACCCTAGGTTTTATTTATTTACATAAAAAAATATTTTATGAAAAAATATTTTATATAAAAATACTCTTTTATAATAAACCTCTTTTAAGAACATTATTATAAAACTTCACTTATAAAGTCCCTTTTCAAAAATCAATAAGAAAAATCCTTTAAAAAAAAAAATATCCTCTTCACGTGCTTTATGAAGAACCTTTAAATACCTTTAAAGAAATCAAACCCTTTAAAAACAATCCTTTCGAATACTCTTCAAAAATACCTTTTGAATATTAGGAAAGATTTATCAAATCCCTCTTGTATCAAATTTTAACACGAACATTCAAACCTTTAAAACTTTGATACAAACTTACTAACGTGCATGTTGCTTAATACGAAAACGTGCTAATGCTAGCCTTGAACCAATGTCTCGCGTCAGTTCAATAACGCACTCCAAAAAAACAAATATCCCCGCGTGCATGCAAATCACAGTAAATTTTCGATGTGTGACGCGGTTCTTTGCAATAGTAACCAGCGTTATAACGCTCTAAATATGACTATAATATGCATTATAGCTCCAATAAGCGAGAATAAATAAATTTCTCTCACACACAGATGATTGCTAATCCGTCTTTCTCTGGTTCTTTGGAGATTCAACGAGAATTTTTTTTTGGCACTAATGATCCTAGTGAAAATTAAGCACCTACACTATGGTGGGGCCCACAGGCTATTTTTAGGTGCATGTCTATTTTTATTATACCTTAATTTAGATGGACATTAAACTATAATCTATTCTCAATGTGGACTTGAAAATAGTTAACTGATGTGGAAAATCAGTTAGCTAAGTGAATTTCGAGTTAAGAGGTTGGTTGGTGGAACATGCAGAGTGACTATAGTTTTAACTAAGTGATTCTAGTTGTAATAGAGTTGGAAGTGCAGTGGTGCATGAGTTGGTGCAAGTTGTAAATAGTTTAACTCAATTAAGTGAGTTAAACTCAGTTGTGCTAGTTGTAACTGAAGATACACTAATGAGAGATCAAGCGAATTAAATATTAATTAATTCACATATAGTGATCTCCCATGCAATTGAAGATTTACTATTATTAATTGCATGCATGTCAGACCCAGTGGAGACCCAGTTGAGTTCTAGGTGAAAGGGAAGATAACTATTAGTTGTGACATTATCCGCTTGCACACATGAAAGCACAAACACATTGGATGAGTTGATGATACTTGCGTAATCAAGGTAGGCATGATTGCATCTTTTCAGGGAGTGCTTTCAGCAGGGATTACGCAGTGAAGGCAGGTTGTTTGGAGACAGTAAATTGGCTAATGTATTTTCCAATTTTTGTATGACAATGTGAGACAATTAGCTGATGTACTGAGAGATCTTGTGAGAAGATTTTTGTATGTAATTGTTTCATGACCCATGATATAATATACAATAGAAGATAGTGGGGGTTTTAGCTGTAAGCTTTCCTCGGGAAATTATCTTTGTTGTGTGTGATTGATCTTTCTTCATGCTTATGTAATTGACGATTGTGTTTTTAATTCCGAAAATATTTGTAGAAGCGATTCAATATTTAACTTTAGCATATTGTTAGATCGGGTGAATCCAAGATATACATGCATATTGTATAATTTCTACATGGTATCAAAGCACAGGAAATTGCAGAAGTGAAGCAGGAGCTGATTTTGTGACTGGATAGAATTCGAATTTGCAGAAAGACTTTCTTGGTGCTACAGCTGATTCAAGATAAAAATGGCTTTCAATGTATTGAGGTTAGAGTATGAACTTGAAAGAAAATTGAACTACATTGCTTGGAAGGATAGGATGGAGGCGGTACTCGAAGACAATGGCTTGAAGGAATTCATTGAAAAAGATGTTCCTAAGCCAGATGTTGCAGATGCTGCCAATCTTGATGGATGGAAAAAGAAAGTGGAAAAGGTGAGGAGGATCCTATTGGAGGGAGTATGATACCACATTCTCTCAAGCCTCCATGGTAAAGCCACACCATATTCTATGTGGAAGGCTTTGATGGATCTATTCCAAAGCAGCAGCGACCATAGGAAATTGGCGCTCAAAGATAAACTCAGGAAGATCAAGATGGAAAAGGGCAACACCATTCCAAAGTATCTCACAAAGTTCGTCCACTATCGGGATGAGCTGGGGAGTGTGGGAATAACAGTCGCTGATGATGATTTGGTGAGCTTGGCTCTCCTAGGACTTCCTAAGAGTTGGCACAGTTATGAAGACTTTGTCAACTGACGGGAAAAATTTCCGCATTGGGAACGACTGTTATGAAACCGGCTCCAAAAATAGAAGAAAAGAGAGATAGATGTCTTAGAAATAAGCCACTTCGAGTGGGAAACCTCCTTTACATTACATAAATGAAAAAAAAATTCGATGATACAAATGACAAAACCTCCTTTCTATATATAGGAGTCCATGGGGTCACAACCTAATCCTAGCTGACCTAACAATAATAATGTAAGGGCACAACAATAACAATATGGCAGCTACAATGGTACAATAATAACAATAAGGGGATACACCAGTATTATAGGGACCTAACATGCCCCTCTCCTTCAAACAAGTGTTGCCCTCAACACTTGATTATTTCTGGATGCTTCTGTATAAAATTCTCGTCCTCCCATGTGGAATTTTAAATGGGTAAGTTATTCCACTTGCTGAGATACTCTGAAATTGATCGATTTCATAGTTGTTGAGTTCTTATTTCTGTGACCGCTTCAAAACTTCTTTCGTTGCGATGTTTATCTTCTTGTTGTTTCATTCGATTCTGCACCAAACTTAGGTTATCCTTGGAGAGTTGGAGATATTTTTGTTGATGCTCAATGTGATCTTCCACTATTTTATCATCCATATTAGATTTCATTTGATACTTAAAACCATCCAACTTAGCCTCCATTTTTGCTTTTAAACCATCTATTTCATCTTTGATTGCTCTTCGTAAGATCGAAATATGTTGCACTTGGTACTGTAATTTTGATATTTTATATTGCAATTATTCCTCTTCACACGTCATAATAGAGCTTTCTGAGGGCTTAATGGGTGTGGAATTATTTTTAGGAGGCATTATAGAGCCCAATACTAATAAAAATTCTTCGATATTCCCTTGGAATCACTTCAAAATGATTTTTCAAACAAACGTTATGCAATTTGTTTAAAAAATACACACCCTTTTTCTTTTTTTTAGGGAGCTCGATAATGAAATTGAATTATATCTATAATTTTGGATCCTCAATATCTAAAAATTTTCCCTGTAGTAGCCCTCTGGAGCTTCTTTTAAATGCCACAGGTCTGACTTGATTTGGATTCTTCAAGGCAAAGTTATGCCCAATCTCCCATAATGACCTAATTATGGACTCGTTCAGTATAGATAACTTGTACGCCATGCCACGTGTAAATGTTTCCTCCTTCGGCTCTGAAATTGATAGAAAGGAAACTACAGTCTGTGTACTTGTGGCCATTTTTTACAGAATTCCAATCCGATGCTCAGAGAGAGAGTTATGATGATTTTACCACGGTCGCCTCTTTAAGATGAAATTTGGGAGCCTAAAAAACCCTAACTTCCACATATCATGTCTCCAAAAATATTGTGAACCAAGATCTGAAATTTTTACAAAATGTTACTTAGGATATCGTCTTCGCTTTGTAAAAATTTCATCTTTTGAACCTTCGTAGAAAAAAAAATTATAGCAAAAATTCCACAATGACCTGTTTGGAGCAACGGAACCCTAGAATCCAAAGCTCTGATACCAAATGTCTTGAAACCAGCTCCAAAAATAGAAGAAAAGAGAGATCAATGCCTTATAAATAAGCCACTTCGAGGGGGAAACCTCCTTTACATTACATAAATGGACAATTCTTCGATGATACAAATGAAAAAACCTCCTTTCTATATATAGGAGTCCATGGGGTCACAACCTAATCCTAGCCGACCTAACAATAATAACGTAAGGGCACAAAAATAACAATATGGGGGCTACTGTTACACAGCATTTTGTCACCGTCCCTGCAATCCCTTGCCCCGCATATTGGAGGGTCTTTCCCGTGACTTGTGAGCAGTGTCATACTTTGCAAACACCTTCTTTGCATCCTTCTACACAAGCACATCATTTCTCCTGTTGGACATTTCCTCAAAAAGCACCCAAAAACTTATGTTTTGGCCTTGGCGCGGGTAGCCAGTTCACCCCTCGCGCCAATGTGGTAGATTTACACTAGAGCCCGCGCCAACTAGTGCTCTGTCTCAGTGTAATGCCCGCACCAGCTATTCTAGGAATGTTTTTTAACAATAGAGGCGGAAGTTTCCTTCTAACCACCTCAGGGATGAGTCATAGGAAGTGGTTAAGTTGATCAGCCACGGATCTCCCTCTTTAGGTAGGGGTTTCCATCTCCCATGGAACACTCCTTGAAGATAGGTCTCCCTTCCATAATTATAGGGATCCTAACCTCTCCCTCTCCCTCTATATAAACAGGCCTTCACCCTTTATGAAAGCTAGCTGAACATAGAGCCAAGGAGCTGAACTTGGAGAAAAGATACTATAGCTGAGTAATTGCTATTGAGAAGGTAGAACCAAGGAGAATTCCGTAGAGAGAGTCTCGTCCGAATTCCTGATGAGCCTTTGTGAGACACGCTCTGCTTGAACCCTGTTGGAGGAGACTGCAACGTCGAAGCTTGGTTGTACTCTTCCTTTCATTTATTAATATACTCGACTATGGTGTTGGTTCCATCATTGTGTTATGTTGACTATCTGATGCAATTGATTTAGTCCTCTTCGACTGACTAATAGTTACAAATGTGAATTAGTATGTTGTATATCGTCATTGTTTGTTGTTTGTGTGCAGGTGTCCAAGCGTGAAAGTGGGCGGGCCATGATCTGTCAAACCAGGAGTGAGAGGCAGCCACTCTTTCTGATGACAACAATAGCATAGGACCTCTGGTAATTCATCTATCGAATCTCCGTCCATTGTGAACTAGGAATCAATATTATAACTTGTCTCGTTTGTGGCTAGACCCACTCTAGGGCTAGTGGGATCGCCTTTGTCCGTAGAGGGGATTTACCTCACGAACAGCTACAGGGGCACAATAATAACAATAAGGGGATACACTAGTATTATAGGGACCTAACAAAGATTGTGGTAGGATCTAGTGCAGGAGGAGTTCAGGCAGAACACTAGAGATGGCTCTTCATAAAAGCATGATGATGAAGGGGATTGTGCTTTGGCTGCCAGGGTGAAGAAGGGGAAGGGGAAGAAATTCCATTCTAAATCCGAGTCTAAAGGAAAGAAGCAGGACATGTCCAAGGTGAAGTGTTTTCACTATCACGAACATGGGCATTTTTCTACTAACTGTCCACAAAAGAAGAAGAATAAGAAGGTTGTTGGGGTTGCAGCTGGTGAGGCCCTTGCCTCGCAATTTGAGCTTGACTTCTCCTAGATTTCATGCATGGTGTCAAGTGCATTGGGATCGGTGTGGTATTTGGATAGTGGTGCTTCCTTTCACATGACGGGAGACAAGAAACTTTTTAGTGACTCGGAGGAGAAAGATATCAGATGCATATTGAGATGGGCGACGACAAACGATACAGTGCTACCGGGATTGGTACCATTACATTTTAGAGGGATTCAGGTAAACCATTTCAATTAAAAGATGTGATGCATGTACCAGGTCTTAAGTAAAATTCGGTCCCAGTTGCAATGTTAGAGGACAGAGGCTATGACGTTGTTTTTAGTGATGGAAAGGATTTCCTGCGACATAAAACAATGGGTCAAGCCAAGAGGATAGTGATTCGAGTTAAGAATATCTACAAGATGGAGGTAGAAGGCTGCACTACCATGGTGGGAAAGGCAAAGAAAATGGTGAGCCGGGATGAGGGTGAATTATGGCACATGCGATTGGACCATATTCACCATGGAGCCTTGAAATTCATGCAACAAATATCTATTGGACTTCCAATGGGAACACTTGCTCAGTTAGATTAGTGCAAGGGTTGCACCATGGGGAAGTATGTAAAGTCCACCTTTCAGAGAAGGAGAATCGTGCTTCAGGGATCCTTGAGAGAGTTCACATAGACGTGTGTGGGCCATCCTCAGTTTCTTCAACATCAAAACATAAGTACTATGTAATATTTGTTGATGAATTTTCTTGTAAATGTTGGATCTTCTTCAAGCAGAAGAAAGATCAAACATTCTCTAATTTTTGTGAGTTTAAGGCATTGGTGGAGAAAGAGTCAGGGAAGCAAGTGAAGGTTCTTAGGAGTGATAATGGTGGAAAATACATCTCTAACGAATTCAAGAACTTCTGCAGCAAAGAAGGAATTCAAAGAGAACTCATAGTGCCTCATAACCCACTGCAAAATGGTGTCGCGAAGAGGAAGAACAAAACGATCGTGGGTTCAACACGATAGATGTTGCATGATCAGGGCCTACCAATGGATTTGTGGTTGCAAGCATGCAACATTGCGGTTTATGTGCAAAATTGTTGTCCTCATAAAGTACTTGGCATGAGTACACCTGAAGAAGCTTTCACTGGTAAGAAGCCGAATGTTTCACACTTTAAGATTTTTCGCTCATATTTTTATGTGCATGTGACCAAATACACCAGGAGGAAGCTGGAGCCGATTGCTAAAGTTGGGATTTTTGTGGGGTACAGAGAAACACCCCATAATTATCGTGTGTATTTTCCAAACATAAGAATGATTGTTATGTGACGAGATATAAAATTTGATGAGGGGAAAGCCATGCGGTTGTTGCTTGAGAGAGAGCTGGACTTGCATGCAGAGGAGGAACTGTTGGTTCCCAAAGATGAGTCTCAAGATGTGGATCAGCCACATGAGGAGGTTCATGGAGTGGCGGAAGCCACTCATGCAGAGCCATCCATCATAAATGGCAGAAAGTGAACCACAGAAGCTGATAGGCTGAGACTTGATGCTGCAGAGAAGGTAGGAGCCCCTACTTCACAGCGTAAACAGAGACACTCTCCTGACCGATTTACTGGATACATGGCTCTTATGATAAAATGTATTGTGACTGACCCATCTTCCTTTCAAGAAGCAGTGCAGTAGCCTACTTGGGTTGTTGCAATGGTGGAGGAGTATGACTCCAATATAAAAAACAGTGGATGGGAAATTGTCCCAAGACCGATTGACAAATCAGTGGTAGGTTCGAGATGGATCTACAAGGTAAAGCAAGTTGCCGATGGGAGTGTGGAGAAATACAAGGCTAGATTTGTGGCCCGGGGCTTCTCACAGATCGAGGGGATAAATTATGATGAGACTTTTGTGCATGTCCCAAGGTACTCTTCCATAAGGACCATCCTTTCACTTTCAGCGCAGATGGGCTGGCGCATTCATCAAATGGATGTGAAAACTACGTTTCTCGATGGGATCATTGAGGAAGAGGTGCACATAGAGAAACCTGAAGGTTTCGAGATCTTCAACAGCAAGTCACATGTGTGAAAAATCAAAAGAGCGTTGTATGGGCTGAAGCAAGCACCGCGTTCTTGGTACACTCAGATAGACAACTATTTCACCAGACTAGGCTTCACCAAAAGTGAATCAGATGAAAATTTGTACCAGATTGTGGTTGAGGGTAAGATATTGATCATTGTTATTTATGTTGATGATTTAATTTTCATTGGTGATGAGAAACTGATACACTCATGCAAGGAGGATCTTTCCAGGGATTTCGAAATGAAGGATGGGCCTCCTTCATTATTTCCATGGATTGGAAATATGCCAGCGGGATGGTGAAATTTTTGTGTCTCAAGGCAAGTATGCAAAGGAGATACTAGGTAAGTTTAACATGGAGAGATGCAAACCCATGGATACACCTCTTCCAAGAAACTCGAGGAAGCTGCATGTGAGGCTATATGGATGAGAAATATCTTGGTTGGTTTGTTTGGTTCTCAGATGGATTCGACAGTGATTCATTGTGATAATCAAAGTTGCATTAAACTCTCGATTAATCTTGTGTTTCATGATAGGTCCAATCATATAGATAACTGATACCATCATCTCAGAGATTGTGTGCAGAGGATAATTATTTTGCTTCAGTACATTCCCATAGAAGATCAAGATGCAGATATTTTGACGAAGGCGCTCACCAGGAGAAAATTTGAATACCATAGAGACAGGATCGGGGTGAAGGATAATCCCTTTCTTGTTGAGAGTGAGTGTTGAGATTCAACAAGAAATTTTTTTGGCACCCATGATCCTAGTGAAAATTAAGCACCTACACTAGGGTGGGGCCCATAGGCTATTTTTAGGTGCATGTCTATTTTTATTATCCCTTAATTTAGATGGACATTAAACTATAATCTATTCTCAATGTGGACTTGAAAATAGTTAATTGAAGTGGAAAATCAGTTAGCTAAGTGAATTTCAAGTTAATAGGTTGGTTGGTGGGACATTGCAGAGTGACTCTAGTTGTAACTGAGTTATTCTAGTTGTAACAGAGTTGGAAGTGCAGTGGTGCATGAGTTGGTGCAAGTTGTAAATAGTTTAACTCAGTTAAGTGAGTTAAACTCAGTTGTGCTAGTTGTAACTGAAGATACACTAGTGATAGATCAAGTGAATTACATATTAATTAATTCACATACAGTGATCTCACATGCAACTGAAGATTTACTATTATTAACTACATGCATGTCAGATCTAGTGGAGACCCTGTTGAGTTCTAGGTGAAAGGGAAGATAACTATCAGTCGTGAAATTATCTGCTTTCACACATGCAAGCACACACACATTGGATGAGCCCATGACACTTGCACAGTCAAGGCAGACAGGATTGCATCTTTTCAGGGATTGCTTTCAGCAGGGATTGCGTAATGAAGGAAGGTTGTTTGGAGACAGTAAATTGACTAAGGGATTTGCCAATTTTTGCATGGCAGTGTGAGACAATTAGTTGATGTACTGAGAGCTCTTATGAGAAGAGTTTTGCATGTAATTGTTTCATGATCCATGATATAATATACAATAGAAGATAGTGGGGTTTTTAGCTGTAAGCTTTCCCTAGGAAATTATATGTGTTGTGTGTGAATGATATTTCTTCATGCTTATGTAATTGGCGATTGTGTTTTTAATTCCGCAAAGATTTGTAGAAGCGATTCAATATTTAACTTTAGCATATTGTTAGATCGGGTTAATCCAAGATATACATGCGTATTGTATAATTTCTACATGGTATCAAAGCACATGAAATTGGAGAAGTGAAGTAGGAGCTGATTTTGTGACTGGATAGAATTTGAATTTGCAGAAAGACTTTCTTGGTGCTACAGTTGATTCAAGATCGAAGTGGCTTTCAATGGATTGAGTTTAGAGTATGCACTTGAGGACAGCTTGAACTACATTTCTTGGAATGATAGGATGGAAGCAGTACTCAAAGACAATGGCTTAAAGGAATTAATTGAAAAAGATGTTCCTAAGCCAGATGCTCAGATGATGCCAATCTGTATGCATGGAAAAATAAAGTGGCAAAGGCGAGGAGGATCCTATTGGAGGGAGTACGAGACCACATTGTCTCAAGCCTCAATGGGAAAGCCACACCATATGCTATGTGGACGAACTTGATGGATCTATTCCATAGCAGTAGCGACCATAGGAAATTGGCCCTCAAAGATAAACTCAGGAAGATCAAGATGGAAAAGGGAGACACCATTCCAAATTATCTCACAAAGTTTGTCCAATGTCGGGATGAACTGGGGAGTGTGGGAATAATATTATTTGATGATGATTTGGGGAGCTTGGCTCTCCTAGGACTTCATAAGAGTTGGCACAGTTATGAAGACTCCATCAACGGAAGGGAAAAATTTCCGAATTGGGAATGACAATGGACGGATTTGGTGCAGGAGGAGTTCAAGCGGAACACCAGAGATGGCTCTTCATCAAATCATGATGATGAAGGGGATTATTCTTTGGATGCCAAGGTGAATAAGGGGAAGGGGAATAAATTCCATTCTAAATCCGAGTCTAAAAGCGAGAAGCAAGACATGTCCAAGGTGAAGTGTTTTCACTGTCACGAACATGTGCATTTTGCTACTAACTGTCCACTAAAGAAGTAGAACAAGAAGGTTGTTGGAGCTGCAGCTGGTGAGGCCCTTGCCTCACAATTTGAGCTTGAACTATCCTTAATTTCATGCATGGTATCAAGTGCATTGGGATTGGTGTGGTATTTGGATAGTGATGCTTCTTTTCACATGACGAGAGACAAGGAAATTTTTAGTGACTCGGAGGAGAAAGATCTCCAGATGCATATTGATATGGGCGACGATAGACGGTACAGTGCTACCGGGATTGGTATCATTAACTTTCAGAGGGAGTCAGGTAAACTGCTCCAATTAAAAGATGTGATGCATGTACCAGGTCTGAAGAAAAATTTGGTCTCAGTCACAATGTTGGAGGACAGAGGCTATGATGTTGTTTTTAGTGATGGAAAATATTTCCTGCGACATAAAATAACGGGTCAAGCCAAGAGGATAGAGATTTGAGTTAAGAATCTCTACAAGCTGGAGCTAGATGGCTGCGCTACCATGGTGGGAAAGGCAGAGAAAATGGTGAGTCAGGATGAGGGTGAATTATGGCACAGGCGATTGGGCCATATTCATCATGGAGCCTTAAAAGTCATGCAACAGATATCTATTGGACTTCCAATGGGAATACTTGCTCAGTGAGATCAGTGCAAGGGTTGCACCATGGGGAAGTATGTAAATTCCACCTTTCATGAGAAGGAGAACCGTGTTTCGGGGATCCTTGAGAGAGTTCACATAGACGTGTGTGGGCCATTCTCGGTTCCTTCAATAGAAAAACATAAGTACTATGTAATATTTGTTGATGACTTTTCTCGTAAATGTTGGATCTTCTTCATGTAGAAGAGAGATCAAACATTCTCTAAGTTATGTGAGTTTAAGGCATTGGTGGAGAAAGAGTCAGGGAAGCAATTGAAGGCTTTCAGGAGCGATAATGGTGGAGAATACATCTCTAAGGAATTCAAGAACTTCTGCAGCAAAGAATGAATTCAAAGAGAACTCATAGCGCCTCATAACCCATAGCAGAATGGGGTCGCAGAGAGGAAGAACAGAACGATCGTGGGTGCAACACGAGCGATGTTGCATGATTAGGACCTACCAATGCATTTGTGGGCGGAAGCATGCAATACTGCGGTTTATGTGCAAAATCGTTGTCCTCGTAGAGTACTTAGCATGAGTACACCTGAAGAAGCTTTCACTGGTAAGAAACCGGATGTTTCACACTTTAATATTTTTGGCTCATATGTTTATGTGCATGTGACCAAGGACACCAAAAAGAAGCTAGAGCCAACTGCTGAAGTTGGGATTTTTGTGGGGTACACAGAAACAACCCATAATTATCGTGTGTATTTTCCAAACAACAGAATGACTGTTGTGCGATGGGATATAAAATTTGATGAGGGGAAAGCCATGCGGTTGTCGCTTTAGAGGGAGTTGGACTTGCATGCGGAGGAGGAACTGCTGGTTCCCAAAGATGAGTCTCAATATGTGGATCAGCTACATGAGGAGGTTCATGGAGTGGAGGAAGCCACTCATGCAGAGCCATCCATCATAAATGGCAGAAAACACACCATGAAAGTTGATAGGCTAAGACTTGATGCTGTAGAGAATTTAGGAGGCCCTACTTCATAGCGTAGACAGAGACACTCTCTTGACCGATTTACTGGATACATGGCTCTTATGAGAAAATTTATTGTGACTGAACCATATTCCTTTTAGGAAGCAGTGCGACATCCTACTTGGGTTGATGCAATGGTGGAGGAGTATGACTCCATTGTCAAAAAGAGTGCATGGGAAATTGTCCCAATACCGGTTGACAAATCAATGGTAGGTTTGAGATGGATCTACAAGGTAAAGCAAGCTGCCGATGGGAGTGTGGAGAAATACAAAGCCAGATTTGTGGCCCGGGGCTTCTCACAAATCAAGGGGATAGATTATGATGAGAATTTTGTGCCTGTCGCAAGATACTCTTCCATAAGGACTATCTTTTCACTCTCAGCGCAGATGGGTTGGTGCATTCATCAGATGGATGTGAAAACTGTGTTTCTCAATGGGATCATTGAGGAAGAGGTGTACATAGAGCATCCTAAAGGTTTTGAGATCTTCAGCAACAAGCCGCATCTGTGTAGACTTAAAAGAGTGTTGTATGGGTTGAAGCAAGAACCCCGTGCTTGGTACACTCGGATAGACAACTATTTCACCAGACTGGGCTTCACCAAAAGTGAAGCAGATGTAAACATGTACCAGATTGTGGTTGAGGGTAAGCTATTGATCATTGTTCTTTATGTTGATGGTTTAATTTTGACTAGTGATGAGAAATTGATACACTCATGCAAAGAGGATCTTGCAAGGGAGTTTGAAATGAAGGATATGGACCTCCTTCATTATTTCCTTGGATCGGAAATATGGCAGCGGGATGGTGAAATTTTTGTGTCTCAAGGCAAGTATGCAAAGGAGATACTGGGTAATTTTAACATGGAGAGTTGCAAACCTATTGATACGCCTCTTCCAGGAAACTGGAGGAAAGAGGATGCTATTGTTTATCGATAGTTAGTGGGTTCGCTAATGTATATAGTGAACACGAGACCAAACATTTTCTATGCGGTTAACGAACTGATTCAAGCTATGGTTAAGACTACCAAGCTATTTTGGAAGGCGGGGAAGCATGTCCTAAGATACTTGAGGGGTATATCAAAGTATGGTCTATGGTACAGAAGAACGGATGGAGTGAAGTTGCATGGATTCACGAATGTGGATTGGGCTGGTAGTCCATCGGACAGAAAGAGCACATCAGGGGGAATATTTAGTATCGGGTCTACAACTATTTCTTAGTACATCAAGAAGCAGAGATATGTGGCACTCAGTTCAGCGTGTTGAAAATGCAACAAGATGATGGAGCTTAGTGAAATGAAGTCGCCTTCACTAGGTGGGCCCGCAGGCAAATTCTGGCGCAAAATCTATTTTTAGACTATGTCTATTTTTAGACATATGGAGCATGGTCCGGGGATTGCAGTATGTTATTCTTGGAGTATTGGTCATGTTGGTAAAAATAGATGGGACTCTATTTTTTTGACCTATAGGTCGAAGTCTATTTTTAGACTGCCTCTCCTTAAAATAGGGAAGTCAAATATTATTTACCCTTAATAATATTTGGACTATAAACTTCAGTTTACTCTCTTGGAGCACTTCAGTTCGAGCCTTGGAAGTGGCTCATTCATCTGACAGAGGAATTACGATATTCCTAGGGTTTGGTGAGCACATGCATGGTTGACTTCAGTTAGGACTTCAGTGGCAGAAGTTTGGTGGAGTTAATGAGACAGCTAGTGGAGTTGTGTTCGGTTTAATTTAGTTGAACCGGTTGAGATTAGTTTAACTAGCTAATCAACTAGTTATGAGTGGAGTGAATTAAATATTATTTAATTCATTAATTATTAACTCATTATTCAACTCAAGAACACATCAGTTCACTACAGTGCATGATCAGTTCAGTGGAGACCAGTGAAAGAGGTAGATGAAAGGGTGGAGTTAGCTATCAATGGCGACATCAGTTGTGCATGAGATTTGCACCACACTTGGAGGAATTGCCCATGATTATTGCGCTGTCAAGCCAAGGAGATTCGAACCTTGGATCTCTATATAGACAGGCCATGATTGCGCAATAGAGGCAAGGAAATTAGTGGTGAGTTTTGAACCAGTAACCTGTTCAAAACCAAGCTAGATTGTGTGTAACTTTATGAGAAAGTACTGAGTACTTGTGAGGAGTATTGTACTGAGTTTATTACATGATTTCTCCATTATAATATACACAATAGTTGCGGGGTTTTCAGTTGTAGTCTGTACTGTGATAATTCTTGTGATGAATATACAACGCTGATTTTATTTTCACACTATGTCTTGTAGTATTATGTGTTGCATATAAATTCGAATTGTATGTGATCAGGATAGTCTCGGTGGATAATTAATCATTATTCAGCAAATTTTTACATGGTATCGGAGCTATTGAAGCAGAGATTGATCATCACAGTGATTACAAACTTATTTCGGTAGACAGAGTCTGCATGCGGGCCAGGTAGCCTCCAGATTCATCTTTCTTCGGAAAGTGAAAGGTCTGGTAAATGCCCCTTGCAGTCAATCTCCGTGCTAGAAATAATTTGTTCTCACAGATCTAGAGCGGTTGAGCTTTTCGAGCATTGCAGTCAATCTCCGTGCTAGAAATAATTTGTTCTCACAGATCTAGAGCGGCTGAGCTTTGAGGTGGAATTCGAAATTTTGCAGCAGTTTTGTTTTCTTGGTGCCAGTGTTGAAAATGTCTTTCAACGGTTTGCGACTCAAATATGCTCTTGAAGGCAGTTCGAATTATGTTTCATGGAAGGATCGCATGGAGGCAGTATTAGAAGATAATGGTCTGAAGGAGTTCGTAGATACGGATGTCCAAAAGCCCACTGATGCAGCTGAAGTCGATGCATGGCAAAAGAAGATGGCGAAGTGTCGAAGGATCTTGTTGGAGGGCGTCAAGGATCATATTGTATCCAGCCTGCATGGAAAGGCTACTCCATATTTAATGTGGAAAGCTTTGACGGATCTATTCCAGAGTAAGAGTGACCAAAGGAAGCTGGCGCTCAAAGATAAGCTCATGAACATCAAGATGGAGAAGGGCGACAGTATCGCCAAATACCTCACGAAGTTCACTCAATGCAGAGATGAACTGGGAAGTGTGGGGGTTACTGTCGATGAAGAGGACATGGTCGACCCGGCTCTCCTTGGTCTTCCGAAGGCTTGGCACTCATATCAAGACAGCGTCAATGGTCGGGAGAAGCTGCCGGGATGGGAGCGCCTTTGGGCGGATCTCATGCAGGAGGAGATAAGGAGGACTACTCGAGATGGATCTTCATCAAAGGGAGCTGATGAAGAAAACTGCGCTTTGGTTGCCAAAGCAAAGAAGGGGAAGGGTAAGAAACCTTCTCATTCCGGTGCAAAGGGCAAGAAGCAGGATATGGTGAAAGTGAAGTGTTTTCACTGCCATGATCTTGGACATTATTCTACCAATTGTCCAATGAAGAAGAAAAACAAGCAAGCGGGAAGATCTGCAGATGGAGAAGCTTTGGCTTCACAGTTCGAGCTTGACTTTTCACTGATCGCATGCTTGGTTTCAAGTGTGATGGGATCGGTGTGGTTCTTGGATAGCGGTGCGTCATTTCATATGACGGGAGATCGGGAGTTGTTCTCAGATCTGGAGGACAAAGATTTGGGTGTGCACATCGAGATGGGCGATGATGGTAGATAGAGTGCGACTAGTATCGGTACCATATCCTTTCAGAGGGAGTCTGGTAAACCCTTTGTACTGAAGGATGTCATGCATGTACCTGGATTGAAGAAGAACCTGATTTCAGTAGCGATGTTGGAGGATAAGGGCTATGATGTGGTCTTCAGCGAAGGAAAAGCCTTCCTGCGCAGTAAGACTACTGGAGAGACCCGGAAGATAGGGGTTCGAACTCAGAACCTTTATCAGTTGCAGGTAGATGACTGCGCAGCTATGGCATGCAAGGCTGGAGATGTGGTGAGCCGGGATGATGAGGGCGAGCTATGGCACAGGAGATTGGGCCATCTTCACCATGGAGCTTTGAAGATTCTGCAGCAGATTTCTACTGGACTTCCTAAGGGCACCCTTGCGCAGTCAGATCAGGGCAAGGGGTGTACTTTAGGGAAGTATGTGAAAGCCACCTTTCACGAGAAGGATAGTCGCGCCACGACGATCCTTGAGAGAGTTCACACAGACGTGTGTGGTCCTTTCTCAGTTGCTTCGACAGCAAAGAACAAGTATTATGTGATCTTTGTTGATGATTTCTCTCGAAAGTGCTGGATCTTCTTCATGCAGAAGAAGAGCGATACATTCGCGAAGTTCTGTGAGTTTAAAGCACCGGTCGAGAAGGAGTCGGGGAAGAAGGTGATTGCTCTAAGGAGTGATAACGGTGGTGAATTCATCTCGGCTGAATTCAAGGAGTTCTGCAGCGCAGAAGGGATTCGGAGAGAGCTCATCGCACCCCATAACCCACAACAGAACGGGGTGGCTGAGCGGAAGAACAGAACGATCGTGGGTGCTGCACCGGCGATGTTGCATGATCAGGGCCTACCCCTTCACTTGTGGGCTGAGGCATGCAATACAACAGTGTATGTGCAGAACTGTTGTCCTCACAAGGTTCTTGGCATGAGTACACCAGAGGAGGCTTATTCTGGCAAGAGGCCTGATATTTCCCATTTGCGGATTTTTGGTTCTCCCGTCTACATGCATGTGACGAAGGATGCGAGAAGGAAGCTGGATCCGACCGCAGAGGTTGGAATATTTGTGGGGTACACTGATACACCTCACAACTATCGGGTGTATTTGTCAGACAGTCGCAAGACTGTTGTGCGATGGGATATCAAGTTTCAGGAGGAGAAAGCCATGCAGTGTTCGCTTGAGAGGGAGCCACACTTGCATGCAGATGAGGAGCTGTTAGTTCCTAAGGAGGAGCTTCCGGATGTGGATCAGCCACAAGAGGAGGTTCAGGAGGTGGAAGAAACTACCCAGGCAGCGCCAACCATCAGAGGGCGCATGCGCACTACAGAAGCTGAGCGACTGGCTCGGGATGCAGAGAAGGTTGTAGGACCACCTACAGCACAGCGCAGACAGAGACAGTCACCGGATCGGTACACTGGATACATGGCTCTTGTGAGTCAATGTGTTGTGACGGAGCCATCCTCTTTTGAGGAAGCCGTGGAGGAACCCGCATGTGTTGATGCCATGATCGAAGAATATGATTCGATCATCAGGAACAGTGCATGGGAGATTGTCCCAAGACCGGTTGGGAAATCAGTTGTAGGTTCGCGATGGATCTACAAGGTGAAGCAGGCGGCTGAGGGGAGTGTGGAGAAGTACAAGGCGAGATTTGTCGCCCGTGGCTTCTCACAGATCGAGGGGATTGACTATGAGGAGACTTTTGCACCTGTCGCAAGGTACTCTTCCATACGGACGATCCTTGCTCTCTCAGCGCAGATGGGTGGCACATTCATCAGATGGATGTGAAGACTGCGTTCCTCAATGGAGTTATTGAGGAAGAGGTGTACATAGAGCAGCCTGAAGGTTTTGAGATCTTCAGCAGTGAGTCGCATGTGTGCCGACTCAAGAGAGCACTGTACGGGCTGAAGCAAGCACCTCGTGCTTGGTACACTCGGATAGACAGCTACTTCACCCGGCTTGGATTCTCCAAGAGTGAGGCGGATCCAAACCTGTACCAGATTGTGGTGGAGGGGAAGCTGTTGATCATCGTACTGTATGTAGATGATCTGATTTTGACTGGCGATGAGCAGCTGATACTTTCATGCAAGGAGGATCTTGCACGAGAGTTTGAGATGAAGGACCTGGGCATCCTTCATTATTTCCTGGGATTGGAGATTTGGCAACGCAGTGGAGGACTGTTTGTTTCTCAGGGCAAGTATGCCCGGGAGATTCTGGAGAGGTTCAACATGCATGGCTGCAAGCCTGTTGACACTCCTCTTCCTGGTGGTTGGAGGAAGGAGGATGCTACTTCAGCGGAGGTAGTGGATGCCACTGTCTATCGACAGTTGGTGGGGTCGCTTATGTATCTGGTCAATACACGACCCGATATATGTTATGCTATTAACCAGCTTTCGCAAGCTATGGTTAAGCCTACCAAGCTCTTTTGGAAGGCAGGCAAGCATGTATTGCGTTATCTTAGTGGCACATCGGGATATGGTCTATGGTACAGACAGGAGGATGGAGCAAAGCTTTCCAGCTTCGCTGATGTAGTATCGCGTGAGTCCAACCAGACTTAAGAGAAACCGCGGAGGAGTTTTCGCATTGGTCGACAAGAAGCCCCCGGGCACAGCGAGAGCGCAGATCCGGCGGCACCCGCCCTCACAGAGGCCGAGTACAGCACGCAGCCTAGCTCGTCGCATGCGAGGCTATTTGGATGTGAGGAAGATCCTCGTGAAAGCGAAACTGTGTTGCATTTGGAGCCTGGCGCGGATTCATCAGATAACCAGAGTTGCATTAAACTCTCAGCTAATCCAGTATTTCATGATAGGTCCAAACACATCGACATTAGGTATCATCATATCAGAGATTGTGTTCAGCGGAGAATCATGATGCTTTCATATGTTCCCACGGAGGATCAGGATGCCGACATCCCGACGAAGGCGCTCACCAGGAGCAAGTTCGAATTCCACAGAGGCAGGATAGGGATTGCAGATAATCCATATCTTGCTGAGAGGGAGTGTTGAGAATGCAGCAAGATGATGGAGCTTAGTGAATTGAAGTCGCCTTCACTAAGTGGGCCCGCAGGCAAATTCTGGCGCAAAGTCTATTTTTAGACTATGTCTATTTTTAGACATATGGAGCATGGTCCAGGGGTTGCAGTATGTTATTCTTGGAGTATTGGTCATGTTGGTAAAAATAGATGGGACTCTATTTTTTTTGACCTACAGGTCGATAGGTCGAAGTCTATTTTTAGACTGCCTATCCTAAAAATAGGGAAGTCAAATATTATTTACCCTTAATAATATTTGGACTATAAACAGCAGTAAATCTATTTTTAGACTATGTCTATTTTTAGACATATGGAGCATGGTCCGGGGATTGCAGTATGTTATTCTTGGAGTATTGGTCATGTTGGTAAAAATAGATGGACCTTTATTTTTTGGACCTATAGGTCGAAGTCTATTTTTAGACTGCCTCTCCTTAAAATAGGGAAGTCAAATATTATTTACCCTTAATAATATTTGGACTATAAACTTCAGTTTACTCTCTTGGAGCACTTCAGTTCGAGCCTTCGAAGTGGCTCATGCATATGACATAGGAATCATGTGATTCCCAAGGGTTTGATGGCACATGCATGGTTGACTTCAGTTAGGACTTCAGTGGCAGAAGTTTGGTGGAGTTAATGAGACAGCTAGTGGAGTTGTGTTCGGTTTAATTTAGTTGAACTGGTTGAGATTAGTTTAACTAGCTAATCAATCAGTTATGAGTGGAGTGAATTAAATATTATTTAATTCATTAACTAGTAACTCATTATTCAACTCAAGAACACATCAGTTCACTACAGTGCATGGACAGTTCAGTGGAGACCAGTGAAAGAGGTAGATGAAAGGGTGGAGTTAGCTATCAGTGGCGACATCAGTTGTGCATGAGATTTGTACCACACTTGGAGGAATTTCCCATGATGATTGCACTGTCAAGCCAAGGAGATTTGAACCTTGGATCTATATATAGACAGGCTTGGATTGCGCAATAGAGGCAAGGCAATTAGTGGTGAGTTTTGAACCAGTAACCTGTTCAAAACCAAGCTAGTTTGTGTGTAACTTCATGAGAAAGTACTGAGTACTTGTGAGGAGTATTGTACTGAGTTTGTTACATGATTTCTCCATTATAATATACACAATAGTTGCGGGGTTTTCAGCTATAAGCTTTCCCCATACATACTGTGTTAATGTGTATGATGAATTGATGTGTTATCGCTTGATTTTATTTCCGCATGTTTGATGATCTGAGTGGAAGAGATTATGTGTTGCATATAAATTCGAATTGTATGTGATCAGGATAGTATCGGTGAATAATTAATCATTATTCAGCAAATTTCTACATGCAGAAGGATTCATGAAGGTAGCAATAAAAAAAAGACACAACAGGAGAGCTACCCCTCAGCAGAATAAAAAGGACCCACGGCCAGTAACAGCTTCACAGCCCTAAATCAGCTAAATGAAAATGAACTCGAATCAGTCATCGAATCCGGGCATACCTCCACGGAGCAAGCCCAGTCCTCAAAGGCTCAACAAGACAAGGTTGCCCTTGAGACCTTCCTGAAACCACAAACTGCAAATGTCGAAGGGGAAAACAATATGCTAAAGGGAAAAAAACATATCACAGAGTCGATCTTAGAAGCCATGGAGGAAGAACAAAAAAGCATAGATCTGGAAGGCATGGATCTCATAGGGTTAGAGGATGCATGCAATAAGAAGGACTATAAATCTATCTCGGAGCAACAAATCCAAAAAATGGAGGAAATCCTCGTCAGAGCACAACAACTCCCCTCCTTGGGTATCTAGGGGGCACGCTCATTAACACCAAATAATTCACGAAAGAGTCCCGCAAAAGTGGAAGGAAAACAACCCTGCAAAGAACCATAGAATTGCGAAAGAAATGGTGGACTCTGGGCGATTCCCCAAGATGACTACATTTTACGCCCTTACCTCCTATCATATCCCATGAAGCTCGTCTCTTGGAACATAAGAGGGCTCAACAGCCCCATGAAGCACAGGATCATAAAGAAAAGGGTTATTGTGGTACGTCCATAAATATTCTACATGCAAGAAACCAAATTTTCTAGCACTACTCTAGACACCATCTTCAAATTTTTTTGGAAAGGCAGCAATACAATAGCGGTTGATGCCAACGGGGCATTTGGAGGCCTGACAATCGTCTAGAACCCCCAAATCATTACCTTAGAGAAATTTCATGCTAATAGACACTTCATCTAGGCCAAATTTCACCTGATTGGCACATACATTCATGGTATTCTCACAAACATCTACTCTCCACAAAATGCCCAACAAAAGCTGGCACTCTTGGACAACCTAGAAGAACTAAAAAAACTGTGAGCCCTCCCACTCTGGTACTTGGGAGGAGACTTCAACATGATAACCAATCTTTAGGAAAAGAAAGGAGGAAGGATGCATCTAGAATCGGATAGTAATGGATTCAAGAAATTCATCCACAGTAACAACCTCATAGATTTACACACCACCAATGGAATCTTCACGTGGAACAACAAAAGAGGAGGTGCCCATCATATAGCCTCAAGATTAGATAGATTCCTCATCACAGAAGATCTCATCCGGCTCAGAGGTAATATAGATGCCACCATCATCCCAGCGGAAAGATCTGATCACTGGCCAATACAACTTCAAAGGTCACAACCAGGTAAGCATGCTCCTAAAAATTTCCACTTTGAACACTGTTGGTTCCAGCACCTGGGGTTCAAGGAAATGGTTTCTAAATGGTGGTACTCCTTAGCACCTCCTCAAGGTACTGAAATGCTCCAGTTCCAGACAAAACTAAAACTACTCAAAGGTAAACTGAAAGTTTGGAACAAAACAACCTTTGGTAACATCTTCACAGAACATAAATAATTGGAGGAAAAAAATGAAGAAACTGCAACAAAATATTATCGAGGAGGGGCGCTCAGCTGAGTCAGAATATCAGGAGAAAACCTTAACTATTTAGCTGGAAGAAAGACAGAACCAAGAAGAAGCCCTTTGGAGACAAAAATCAAGAATGAACTGGCTCAAAGAGGGAGAAAGAAATACCAAATTCTTTCATCGTTCCACCATTCAGCACAGGATGCACAACAAAATTACTGCCCTCAAGAACCAAACTGGGGAAAGGCTGGAAATGCAAGAGGCCATCTTTGAGGAGCTGCGCAATCACTTCAAGAACATTCTACTGGAACCCAACCACCAGAGGAATGAAGCCATTGGGGAAATCACTCAACACATACCCAAGCTAATAATGGATGAACACAACAGGATGTTACTCGGAGCTACCACCCTAGCTGAGGTGGAACAGACAATCTTCTAGCTGAAGGCAGGGAAAGCTCTAGGTCCTGATGGATTTACCACCAACTTCTTCCATTTTTTCTGGGAGACCATCCAAAACGAAGTCTGGGACATAGTGGAGGAATCACGCTCCACCCATCAACTTCTATCGACTTCTACCTATGCTAAATGCCACCTTCATCACTTTGGTACCAAAAGAAGACGACACAGCCTCACCAAGTAAGTACATACCTATAACTCTTTGCAATGTCATTTAAAAAATTATCTCCAAAGTTATAGCTAAGAGGATGAAGAATCTCCTTCCCCTGATCATCTCCCCGGAGCAAATAGGTTATGTGGAATGAAGGAAAATTCTTAATGGAATCATTTTAACCCATGAAGTCATTCACTCCCTCAAAACCACCAAAAAATCGGGCATGCTTCTCAAAATTGAAATATCAAAATATTTTGATAAACTCGGCTAGGATTACATCAAAAAAGTTCTTATAGCCTCTGGCTTCAGCCATACCTTGGTTTTATGGATCATGAGTCTCATCACCTCCCCCTTTCTCTCCATTCTGGTCAATGGAATCCCCTCTGCTACCTTTAACGCCTTGAGAGGCATTAGACAAGGGGACCCTCTATCTCCCTTTATCTTCATCATTATGGAAGAAGTATTGGGTCGCCTTCTCAAAATCTCCATCCGGATAGGTGCCATGCTTGGTTTACCCCTCCACAACCGAAATCCCTCCTCTCACCAAAAAATTGGATGACAATATGATTATGGGTTACCCCTCAGTCCAAGAATCCCAATCCCTCAAATATTTTCTGGAACCCTTCTCTGAGGCCTCTAGCACAGAGGTCAACCTTGAAAAATCGCAGATCTTCTTCTTTCACACATCCCCTCTTACTCAGCGCACTATCGCCCACATCCTTGGATTATCCATCAATTCTTTACCATCCAAATACATAGGAGCTCTGCTAACTGACTCGGCCATCAATCACTCCTCATGGAGAGCTTTGTTGAATAAAATGGAAACTCGGTTATCCAACTGGACCCATCGCTCCCTCAACATTGCTAGCTGCTTGGTCCTCATTAAATATGTTCTGCAATCCCTCCCTATCTATCTCTTCTCAAACCTGGCAGCTCCGAAATGGGTCCTCAAAGCCATGCACAACTTGCAACGATATTTTCTTCGGGAAGGAACTAAAGAAAAAAAAAATGGGCCTTAGTCAATTGGAAGGATGTTTGTACCCCTAAAAGTCAGGGAGGACTAGGACTGTGTGACCTTGAGAAAAAAAATACCATAATGGGAGCTAACATCTGGTGGAAATGGGTCTCCTACCCTAACACTCCATGGGCCAACTTATGGGTAGCCAAGTATGCACACTACTGACCAAAGGAGGATCTCATAAGATATAACCTATATTTGGGTGGATCCCAAATATAGAAAGAAAAAAGCAACCAAAAAAGGATGATACAAAATCACAGCTTCTGGGAGCTGTGAAGTGGTAACCAAGCCAGATTATGGGAGGAATCTTGGAAACATATTCCAAGCCTTTCCTCCTTATTCCCTAGACCTCTATGGAGTGTGGCTCTCCAAGAAAGACAAAGATAGAAGGTACACGACTTCTGGATGGACGACACCTCCCAAGGTTACAGGAAATGGCTACACATGAGCAGATGGAAAGACGATTGGAACAATGAGAGTTATACAGACATCTGGGAGGAGCTTAGTACCAAAATAAAAATCAGAGGAAAAACATGACCTGACATCCTTCGTTGGGGGTATATGCCTAGTGGAAACTACTCAACTAAGGAAGCTTACAACATTCTTCATCAACAAAACCCCAGACCAACAGATCTCATCTGGAAAAAGATATGGAAGGCCAATTTGTGGCCTAAAATAGCTACCTTCCTATGGATTCTCAGTAAATGATGCATCCTCACATGGGAGAATGTTTTAAAGAGGGGGTTTGTAGGACCCTCAAGGTGCCCTTTATGTTAGGATAACTTGGAAACCATCGACCACCTATTGAACCAATTCCATATCACCAATTTCTTGTGGGACAGAATTGTAGTCTTATGCTGCCGTTCCAACCAAGCAAGAGGAAAAATCATTAACACCATCAGCAGCTGGCAGGACAATCCATACACCAACACTCTCCTGAATAGACTATGGCAGATCATTCCAAGACATCTTCATTTGGAACATCTGGAAGGAAAGAAACATTCGTATCTTCAGAGAGAAGGCATCCACTCCAAATCAGCTCTGGGAAAGGATCCACAACAACCTCTCTGAAACTATGGCCTTAGATTCCTGGAGTCAGGAGGACCTCCCCACCTTTGCAGCAGAGTGCCACATATGGAACAATTGGCAAATGAGTCTTAACACCCCCTTGGACATCAATCCTAGAAGTGCAGGTAGAACCCCTGCTCCTGAAAAATGGTCTCCCCCCTCTAATGGCTTCTTCAAATGCAATTTTGATGGTGTGTCCAAAGGGAACCCTGGAAATGCAGGATTCAGAGGCATTATCAGGAACTCTCATGGAGAACCTCTTCGTATTTACTACAGAAACATAGGTTGGGATAGCAATAATTTAGCAGAGTTGGAGGGGCTCATACATAGTATTCAAATTTCATTACTTTCCCCTGGAAATGGAGGGAGACCTACAAATCATAACTATGGCTGCCACAAAAATCCTCCAAGGAACGACTTCCTCAAAAGTATCCAACAGTTGGAGACTTGCCCATAAGCTCAACGTGCTGGAACATTTGATTCACAACCAAATTTTGGTCACGTTCATAGGAAGGAAAACTCCATTGCGGATCTCCTGGCGAACAAAGGGATGGAAATCAACTATGAGCTACATCACTCCACCCTAACATAGGTTGAGGAGGAATCAATCATACAGGATTGCCTCACTCTCATTCAAAAGGATCTTCTCCCCCCAGATGCAAGTGACAGAACTGGCACGCTTGAAAATCACATCCCACACTCCCTGGAGGACGGAGATCTTCTGCGCAAAGCCTCACATACAAAAAATCCTCAAACTATTAGCCACTGGCACAATACTCACAGAATAATTTCTGATGACGAGATGATGGGAACTGCATCACCATGTCTAGGACATCACTTCACATCTATCACTATAAATGATCACCATGATTAACATGTATTTTAGCCATCCCCCTTTCCCCGAGCCTGCTCAGGTGATCGATCATGGCACACAGTTGTATGCGAAGCCTACTCATTGCCATCCTCCTCGCACACCCTAGCCCCTTTAAAAAGATGAGCTCTCAGCCCCTTTCAATACACAGTATGTTATCTCTACCTTTTGCCTCTCTACCTCCACTCTGGCTTCTCCCTGACTTCAGAAGGCTGCAAAGCTCTATTCTCAGCTTTGCATTGAATAGTCTCTTTTGGGCGGCCACATCCCTTCCTGCGCAACTTCCCCCTGCTATTCCTACCCCCTTAGCCCCAGTGTTGCTTTCCCTTCTATGTACACCTCCCTAAACCGCTTCCCCCTGCTTCTTCACGCAATTTCCCCCATAATTCGCTGGAGAAATATCTGAGGTGGACAGAGAGGGGCTCTCCTTGGCCGCTATCACTGTAGTGAGGACAATTGTCTAGAGTCAATGGAAGGCTCTTCATCTAACACTTTTGCGCGTTAGAGTCCCAATCCCAAGTAGAATGAAGTAGCCCCTGGGCAAGCTACGTAGAGAGGAAGGGGCGGCCCATGGAAGTCCACCATCATTACATAGACGCACCCCCAGGACCGCAAAAATGACCCGCTGTTAGTTTTGGAGGAGGAAGATGAGGATTCAGATGTCTGGGTGATGGATTCCGATGGCAACTGGATGCGTGTCCCTGACAGCGTAGATCTGGACTCCCCCATCCTCTACGCACTGGTCCACAAAGCCAAGTGTATAGTGGCAGATGCGGAGGAAGGCGTTGTGTAGGTTCTTGCTTTCCCCATGGAGGAGGAGCTCCTGAACAATGATGATGAATACAAAAAGTGAAGCCTATGTAGCTGTTCATTTCTTCCATGTTTTTTGTCAAGCTTGCTATCATTTATTTTTTGCTACCATTTAATTTGTGCTACTTAGAGACTCCAACGCTACTGCACATAATGTAATTTTATGTTTTAAGTTTTGTTCGAGTTGGTTTCCTCCTTTGAGGCAACCTAGAAACTGTGTAACTAAGGCTGGGATTTGCTAAGCGTAGCTTGCCAACCCAGTCTATAGCATATGCAACTTCTCTATTTTCGAATTAATATAATAGCCTAACTTACCAAAAAAAAAAACACATTTCAGAGGCATGTATTCGTCACATCTCTTCTCAAAGATAAGCTACCATCACCCAAGCTAGTTTATTTCCATTTTGCATGTAAGAAATTTTAGTAATTTTTTATTAATGAATTGAAGTTCAATTTTCATTGTAGCTTTGTGTTTCTATATATGTATTTCACTTCGTTCTTGCATAAATCTGGACCAGTGGTATCAGAGTGGTCTACCCTTTCTCTTTTTTTTTTGTGCATGTCCCCAACAAGGTCAGGGTATAAGGAATTGGGACTCGAACTAGTCAAACCCCTACAATATCACCCTTGCAGAACCCGATGACTTCCCATGCTGGAAGAAAAGAAAGATGATGGAATAGTATATCCTATCAATTTTTTTCTCAATGAATTCTTCGAATGATAGAGGAAGGAAATGATGGAAATTTTTTCCTAGAACCTTCGACATATGCCAACATACAATGCATCTTCATCAATTAGTCACTTCGAAGGCACCTCCCCATTCAAGGTACAAGTTAACTTCGATATCCCTATATTCGAAGTTCAGATAGATGCATATGTTGTAGATAAATGGTTAAATTCGATGGAGGGTTATCTTTCGGTCCATAATTTCTATGATAGGGAAAATATTACGTTTTCATTGCTTAAAGTGGCCCCTCATGTCAAGGATTGGTGAGAAACTTACTGTGAGAGAAGGGTCGAGGAACCCTCTTTGTTTTCAGTCGCACCCTCTTGGAAATATTTCTAAGATGTTTTCAAGTAACAATATTACCCTATCGGGACTAAGAAGAGAAGTACATACAATGGACCACACTATGACATCAAAGGGATTAGGATGTGCATGAGTTGAAAAATATTTCCCATACCCTGTGCACAAAGTTGGATATCAAAGATTCTGAGAAAATAATGGTGCTCGAATATTGTGGTTGTATGCACAACTACATTCAAGAATAAATGGATTTCCTAGACATCTCCTTGCTTGGTGAAACATACCTATATGTTGCCAAGATCGAGCAAAAATTCAAACAAAAGAAGCCATACTTTGGATATGTGAATCTAAAATAGAGAAAGCGCCCCTCCAAGCCATAGAAAAAATCACAGAGCCAACATGGTGTAACCAAGGAAAAACCATCGAATCCACAAGCAAATAAAAATACAACAAAGCCAAAGAAGTACATAGGAAAGTGGTGTGAGTTCCACAAGAGCCCCACTCACAACACAAGTGAGTGTTGCGCCAAGTAGTCACTGGTGGCTGAGCTGAAGGCTTCAAAATCAGATGCATGTTCCAACTTTGAGTCAGAATATAACAAGGGGAATGAAAAAGGTAAGAGGATTATCGATGTTGATCCCAACGCCACCATTACCACCACCAAGGTATAGGAGGTGGACCCAAAAGTTTGAGAAGAAGGGGAGTGTCTCTTCCACTCACAAATATGAGTGAATGGGTCTTTGTTGTAGTTCATTATTAACATCGGAAGCCAAAATAAAATAATCTTAGTGGAGGTCATTAAGTGGTTGGGCTTGTCAACCACACCACAACTGCATCCGTACACCATTGGGTGGCTCCATCAATGACAAAATATATGTGTCATCCAACAGTGTTGCCTTCCCTACAACATCAAGTCCTTCACAGCTGAGGTATTGTGCAATGTTGCTCCACTTGAAGTCTATGATGTGTTATTAGGCCAAGCATACTTATGAAAGTGACATGTTGTGTATGAGTCTAGGTGTTGTACTATTATTATTTATTTAGGTATTAAGTTATATAGGATACCGGAGGTAGCCTCACCTACCACCATCTCTTTGATCTATGCTAAGTAATGCAGTAAGATCACCTCCCAAATCGAGAAATGTGTTTTCTTTCTATCCATTCTCATAGTAAGGGGAATATTGTGGCCACATCTATGGCTCCTGAGAAGGGTTCCACCACATACTAGAATCAGGTGATATGATCGTGGAAAAATATAGGGACATGTTCTCCTCACCCATAAGAGTGCCTTTGCATTATTAGGTCAAGAATTTGATCGATCTGACTCCTATAGTGACCCTACCCAATGGGATGATATACCACTTCTCTATTCTATAAAATGAAGAAATCAAGCAGCAAATATAGGAGTTGTTGCAAAAAGGGAACATTTGACTAAGTTCCTCACCTTGTGGGAGCCTAATTGTACTTTTACAGAAGAAAGGTGGGACCTAGAGACTCTTCATTAATTACCGAGCACTAAATAAAAAAATTGTTAGGAACAAGTATCCAATTCCATATATTGATGACCTTCTTGACTAGATTTAAGGGTTCAAGTACTTCAACAAGATTGATTTAAAGTATGGTTATCACCAAGTTCCAATAGAGCACACAGATGTATGGATTACTGCCTTCAAATCTAAGGGGAGCCTTTTTGGGTGGTTGGTCATGCCTTTCATGTTGAAAAAATTTCCTGCAACTTTTATGAGGATGATGGATGACATATTAAATCCATTTACAAACTCATTCGTGGTTTTATACCTGGAAGACATCCTCATATTCAACAAGAGTTGGGAATATCACTTGCAGCAAATTCAACAAGTCCTTCAAACCCTGTGGCAACACAAGTTATATGCCAACTTGGAGAAATGCACCTTCAACTTGAACTAGGTCCATTACCTGGGTTATATCATCGATGAGCAAGGCGTACATGTGGATCTGAATAAGATCCAAGTCATTCGGGATTGGACAAACACAAACACTCTAACAAAACTTCATATATTTTTGGGCCTTGCTGATTTTTATCATAGGTTCGTGTTGGGGTTCTCTCATATCACTTGGTCATTGAGTCAAGTTACTAAGGGTGGAGTGAAATAAAAAAATTTCTTGTCTAAGCCCCAACATAAGACATTTTTTGAGCTAAAACACCACGTCTACTATGCACTATAAATCACATTTTCAGGCCTACAACAACCATTTGAATTTGAGATGGATGCCTCAAATTATGCCATTGGTGTAGTTCTCACCCAACAAGGGCATTTGGTAGCCTGACATAGTGAGACACTTTCCAATACAATTCAGAAATACCCCACCTATGATAAAGAGACATATTTTATCATGAAAGCCTTTTGATAGTGGAAACATTACATTCTATGGAAGGATACGGTCATCCACACAAATCACCGACCCCTTCAGTTTATGTAGACACACGCGAAGTTGTAGAATGATCACCATCAAAAGTGGTCTAGATATTTACAACAATTCCATTTGATCATCAAACACAAGAAGGGCGAAACCAATCATGTTTCATATTGGCTCAGTCAACCCCTAGTTGGAGCATTGACCAGTGTCCTCAACTCTTTTGTCCACGAGACCTCTGGATGCCTGCAATTATACAAAAATTATCCAAAGTTCACCACCACATACCAGGTGCTAGTGTATGGAAAGCAGGTACCAGACTACCACATCCAGAATGTATTATTGTGCTATCTTAGGCACCTTTTTGTTCCTTCAAGTGAGTGTCCCAAGTTGATTTGGGAAGCGAACTACATTCGGTTCACATGAAACTTTGGTTTGGAGAGTACCGCTATAGTATTGCAAAAGTATTTCTATTAGCCCAAACTTTGATGGAATTTTGGGAATGATATCAGATCCTACACTTATTATGTCATCGCCAAGCCAACCATTAAGAACTAAGGTATGTACGATCCTCTTCCTACTCCTAGATATCCGTGGGACTCCATCTCCATGGAATATATGTCTGGCCTGCCTTCTACCAAGCATGGTAACGATTGTGTATTTTTTGTCATTGAAATATTTTCTATTATGGCAACATTGATGGCATACAAGAAGAGAATTACTGTAGAAGACAATGCAAAACTATTCTTCGAACGAGTCTTGGTACATTTTGGAATTCAACAAAAAATTATATCTTATTGGGATAGCAGGTTCCTAAGCACATTCTAGTTGAGCCTTTGGTCATTGTTGGAGACTAATCTCACCAAATTGACTGCATTCCATCCCCAGACTGATGGTCAGATGGAGGTCGTCAATAGGATGATAGTGCACATACTAGGCATGTACAAATCCAAGCACCCATGGAAATGGGATGAGAGTCTTTGCTATATATAGCACAACTATAATAGAGCTCTCCATATCTCAACTAGACATATCCCCTTCTAGGTAGGCTTGGGATTTCAACCATTATGCCCAATTGATGTTGTAATTCCTCTTGCAATAACACCGATAGAGTTTTCACATGTACAATCCAAGATAGATAAAGCCATCATATTTATTGAACACATAAAACACATCTTCCAGGAGGTTCATGATATCCTAGATAAATTAAATTCCAAGTATAAACAATTTCATTATCAGCATCGAGTGCCACACAAGTTTTAGGTGGGAGACAATGTATGGTTGCATCTACAAAAGGAATTCCTTTTCGGATCCCATAGGAAGCTTCGAATACTTCAATACAGGCCTTACACCCTCACCAAGTCCATGGGTGATAATTATTTAGATCTAAGTATCCCTCCATTCCTTGGCTTGCACCTAGTGTTCAATGTGGACCACCTTCGACCATTCTTTCCACCATTGTTGGAAAACTCAAATATTGTCGAGTAGATAACACCAACAAAGCTTAAAACTAAATGCATGGAACAATACACTACTAATCAGATCATTGACACACAAATTAAGAACACTCGCCAATGGAGGATCCAATTGTATCGGGTTGTCAAAGTTTGCCAACTCCTGCACCAAGACAAGTGGCTCACCAAGGATTAAGTTCACCAAAATTTCCCCCATCTCATGGAGGAACTCAACTCAATGGGGACCATTTCTTCCTAAAGGGGGAGCAATGAAAAAGGTGTATATTATTGGACACCATCCTATTCCAATTTTATCCCCTACATTGTTTCCTTTCATTTTCTATAATTCTAGCAAAAAATTCTATTTTTAGTATTTTTTCGGGTCGTGAACTTCCTGAGTCACTTTTAGGCCCTAAATGACATTTTTGTAAATGTGTCGAAGCCTTACACTATGGGAAAGGGACCACAAGGAATTTTTTCTTCATTTTATATAGATTTCTAACGAGGTATTGTGCATGCCAAACAGAGATCATATGCCCAAAATACAACCCCGAGAAGTTGACGTTTCAACTAACCCCAAGAGGGCCTCTGGTGCTTCATCTCCTAGGGTTTGTTTTTTCATGTTTAAGGTTTTCCATTATATATAAATAATAAAAATGCATCTAAACCTCATTGTAAAAAAATCTAGAGGCATGTAGCCATTACATCTCTTCTTAGAGATAAGATACCATCGCCCAAGCTAGTTTATTTCCATTCAACATGTAAACAATTTCAATATTTTTTTATTAATGAAGTGAAGATAAATTTTTGTTTTAGGTCTATGTTTATATTTGAATCTATATTTCATTTCGTTCCTGCATAAATTTGAATTAGTGGTATCAGATCGGTCTGCTCTTTCTTTATTTTTCTGTGCATGTCCCCAACGAGGTAAGGGTATAAGGAATTAGGACTCAAACTAGTCAAACCCCTACAAGGTATCCCTTGCAGAAAATGATGGCCTCCCATGGTGGAAGAAAAGAAATACAAGGATGCAGGAGATCCTATCAAATTGTTGCTCGAAGAAACCCTCGAGTGACGGAGGAACGAAATGATGGAAAACCTTGCTCATATGCTTCAGTGTGTGCCAATAGGTGACACATATTCATCCAGTAGTCACTTCAGAGGCACCTCCCCATTTAATGTACAAGTTAACTTCAATATCCCTATATTAAAGGGTCATATAGATGCCCATGTTGTAGATAAATGGTTAAATATGTTGGAGGGTTATTTTTCGATCCATCGGAGAAGGGTTGAGGAACCCTCTCTATTTTCAACTGCACCCTCTTAAAACTCTTTCTGAGATGTTGTCAAGGAAAAATATTATCCTTTCAGGAGCTATGAAGATAAGTACATGCAATCGAGCACACTACGACAGAAAAGGGATTAAGATGTGCATGATTTGATAAATATTTTCCATACCCTGCACACAAAGTTGGGTATCAAATATTATGAGAAACATATGGTGCTAAAATATCGTGGTTGTTTGCAAAAATACATTTAGGAATAAAAGGATTTCCTATATATCTCCTCACTTGGTGTAGAATACCGCTATGCTACCAAGATCATAAATTCAAACAGAAGAAGTGATACTTTGGATCTATGAATCTAAAGCAGGGAAAGGGCCCCTCCAATCCAAAGAACAAAGGATAGAGCCAAGGTGGGGTAACCCAAGACAACCCATCGAAGCCATACGAAAATAAAAACACCACAAAGGAAAAGAAGGAAATATGAAAGTGGTGTGAGTTCCACAAGAGCCCCAATTTCAACACAAGTGAGTGTCACACCAAGCAGTCACTGGTGGTCGATCTGAAGGCTTCAGAATCATATTCATGTTCCCAATATGACTCAAAACCAAACAAGGGGAATGAAAAATGGAAGAAAATTATGAATGCAAAGCCCAATGCTATCTTTGCCACCTCTACGGTCCAGAAAGTGGATTTGGAAGATCCAGAGGAATGGGATCATATCTTCCACTCACATATGTGGGTGAAGGGTCTCCACTACAGTTCATTGTCGACATAAGGAGCCAAAAGAACCTCATCTCAACGAAGCTCATTAAGAAATCGGGCCTGCCGACCACACCACACCTAGAGTAATACACCATCGGGTGGCTCCATCAAGGAAGAGATATTTGCGTCAGCCAACAATGTCACCTTCCCTACAACATCAAGCCCTTCAAAGATGGTGTATTATGTGATGTTTCTCCACTTGAAGTCTATGATGTGTTATTAGGCTAACCATACTTATGGAAGGAACATTTTATGTATGAGTATAGGCCTTTCACTGTTATTATTTATTTATGAAGTAATCTATATAAGATACCATAGGTAGCCCGAACCAATGCCATCTCTTTGATATTTAATAAGAAATGTGCTAAGATCATCTCCCAGACTGAGATTTTTTTTTCTTTTTAATCTTCTCTCAAAGTAAGGGGAAGATCATGGACATATCTATGGCCCCCGAGAAGGGTTCCACTACACAACAGAAGCAGGTGGATAAGCTCATGGAAGAATAAAAGCACTTCTTCTCCTCACCCACAAGGGTGCCTTTGCACTTTTCGGTTAAGCATTCGATTGATATGACTACTGGAGCACCCCTACCATAAGGGTCGATTTACCACCACTCTATTTTGGAAAATTAAGAAATCAAGCGATAGATCCAGGAGTTTCTGCAAAAAGGGTACATCCGACTAAGTTCCTCACCTTGTGGGAGCCTGATTGTACTTGTACAGAAGAAGGATGGGACCTGGAGATTATGCATTAATTACTGGGCACTGAATAAAATAATTTTCAGAAATAGGTGTTCAATACCATGGATTGATGACCTTATTTACCAGCTTAATCTTTCCAAGTAATTCAACAAGATCGATTTAAATTTGGATATCACCAAGTTCCAATAGAGCCAAGAGATGTATGGAAGATTGAATTTAAATTCAAGGAAGGCCTTTCTGAGTGGTTGGTCATGCCTTTTGTGTTGAAAAATTCCCCTGAAACTTTTATGAGGCTTATGGATGACATCTCACAATCATTTACCAACTAATTTTTTGTTGTATACCTTGAAGACATCCTCATATTTAGCAAGAATTGGGAAGATAACTTGTAGCACATTCGATAGATCCTTCAAATCCTGTGACAAAAAAAGTTATTTTCCAACTTGGTGAAATGCACCTTCTGCTTGAACCAGGAGAAATACCTGGGTTATATCATTAATGAGAAAGGCTTACAAGTGGAGTCGATTAAGATCCAAGTCATTTGGGATTTTCTATCCCTAAACATTGTAATAAAACTTCATAGCTTTTTTGGCCTTGCCTATTTTTATTGGAGGTTCGTGTTGGGGTTCTCTCATATGAATTGGTTGTTGAGTCAAGTTACCAAGGGAAAAGTGAAAGAACAATTTTTCTAGTTTGAGCCACAATAGAAATAATTTATTGAGATCAATAAATACCTCTTCTCTACACCGATACTCACATTTCTAGACCCACAACAACCATTTTAAATTGAGACATATGCCTATGACAATGCCATTGGTGTATTTCTCACCCAGTAAGGGCATCTGTTGGAATATCACAGTGAGAGATTTTCCAATATGATTTAGAAATACCCCACCTATGATAAAGAGATGTATTCTATCATACAAGATTTCTAGTAGTCGAAACATTACATTGTGGGGAAGGAGATGATGATCCACATAGATCACTAACGCCTTCCATTTATACAGACACAAGGGAAGTTACATAACGATTTCCATCATAAGTGATCCACATGTATAAAAAAATCACTTGAAAACCAAATACAAGAAGGGAAGCACCAATAATGTTGTAGATTTCCTCAGTCAACCCCTAGTTGCAGCATTGAACATTGTCCTCAACTCTTGTGGCCACGAGACCTCTGGATGCTCGCAACTATACAAGAATGATCCAAATTTCACCACCACATATTAGGCGCTAGTGGATGGAAAGCTGGTAACAGAATACCACCTCCAAGATGCATTGTTATGCTACCTGGGGAACCCTTGTGTTCCTTCAAGAAAGAATGCCAAGCTGATTTAGGAAGCACACTATAGTCGAATTGTAGGACTTTTTGGTTTGGAGAAAATCGTGGAAATATTGCAGAAGTATTTCTTTTTTCCCAAAATTTGACAGGACGTTGGGAATTATATCATATCTTGCACTGTATGTGTCATCTCCATGCCAAACATTAAGAAGCAAGGCTTGTAAAATTCTCTACCTACTCCTATCCAGCTGTGGGAATCCATATCCATGGACTATATGTCTGGTTTTCTTTCTACCAAGCATGGCAAGGACTGTTTATTTATGTTCGTTGATATATTTTATAAGATGGAAATATAGATGACCTACAAAAAGAGAATTACATCAAAAGACACTGCGAAACTCTTCCTCGAATGAGTTTGGGTACATTTTGGAATTATACATACCATTATATCCTGTTAGGATAAAAATTTCCTGAGAAAATTCTAATCGAGCCTATGATTATTGTTAGAAACTAAGCTCACCAAATCGACTGCATTCCATCCCGAGACTAAGGTCAAATGGAGGTCGTCAACAGGATGATAGTGCATATACTCCACATGTACAACTCTAAGCACCCATGGATAGGGGATACAATTCTTCCCTATGTGCAACACAGGTGTAATAGATCTCTTCATAGCTAGACTAGCCATATCCCATTCCAAGTGGTCCTTGGATTTCAACCATTGTGCCTGATTGATGCTTCCATGCCTCTTGCGAATACACCAGTAAGTATACACATTTACAGTTTGAGACTGATAAAGCCACTAGATTTACTGAACACATCCAAAAAATCCGCTAGAAGGTTTATGATATCCTAGAGAAATTCAATTCCAAGTATAAACAATGTTAGTATCAGCATCGAGTGCTGCACAAGTTTTAGGTGGGCGACAAGGTATGGTTGAATCTACAGAAGGAACACCTTATTGGAACCCATCAGAAGCTCTGACCACTTTGATACAGGCCTTAAAAAATCATCAATGTCGTGGATGAAATTTATTTTGAGCTAAGCATCCATCCATTCCTTGGCTTTCACCCATTGTTCAATGTGGACCACCTTCGACCATACTTTCCACCACTGCTAGACACATCAGATATTTCCGAGGAGTCGACACTAACAGAGCTCAACCACAATCAAATGGAACAAGCCAATATTGATCAGATCATGGAAACACAAATTAAGAACACTTGCCAATATAGGATCCAACTATTTCAGGTTGTCAAATTTGGCCAACTCCTGCACCAAGACAGGTCGCTCACCAGGGATCAAGTTTAGCAGAAGTTTCCCCATCTCATGGAGGCACTCAACACAATCAGGATCATTTCTTCCTAAGGGGGGAGGATTAATCTAGGTGGATATTGGTGTCCACCCAACTATTCCACTTGTATCCCCTTCATTGTTTCCTTTCATATTATGTAATTATAACACACTTTATATCTTTAGCATATTTTTGGGTCCTGAACTTCTGGAGTCGTTTATAGGCCCTAAATGACATTTTTTGAAAAATGTGTTGAGCTCATAGCCCATGGGCATGGGATCTTAAGGAATTTTTTTTTTCCTCAGAAACATATTTATAATGAGGTATCTTGCGTGCCAAATGAATATCTTATGACCAAAATATGACTTGGGGAAGTTTTCCAACTAACCCTAATGGGGCCTTTGGTGCTTCATCTCCTAGGGTTAGGTTTTTCGATGTTCGTGATTTTCAATTATTTCTCAATAATAAAAATGCATCCATGCCTCATTGTAACACATTCAAATGCATATATCTATCATATCTCTTATCATAGATAAGATACCATCGTCTAAGTTAGTTTATTTCCATTTTACATGTAAACAATTTCAGTATTTTGTTATTGATGAATTGAAGTTTTGTTTTTCTTGTAGCTCTATGTTTCTATTTTAATTTGTATTTCATTTCATTCCTTCATAAATTTGGATCAGTGGTATCAAAGTTGTCTTCTCTTTCTTTGTTTTTTATGCGCATGTCCCCAATGAGGTTAGGGTATAAGGATTTAGGATTTGAACTATTATAACCCCTGCAAGATATCCCTCGTAGAACCCAATGGCCTCCCGTGGCGGAAGAAAATAAATACGAGGGAGAAGGAGATCCTATCAAATTGTTGCTCCAAGAAGCCCTAAAGGGACAGAGGAATGAAATGATGGAAACATTTACCCATATCCTTCAATGGATACCAAAATTCAATGCATGTTCATCCAGAAGTCACTTCGGAGGCATCGTCCCCTTCAAAGTACAAGTTAACATCGATATCCCTATATTCAAAGGCTAGATTGATGCAGATGTTGTAATTAAATGATTAAATATATTGGAGGGTTATTTTACGGTCCACAATTTCTCCGATAGGGAAAAGATAATTTTTGCATTACATAAAGTTTCCCCCCATGTCAACGATTGGTGGGAAACTTACTATGAGAGAAGGTCGAGGAAATATCTCTGTTTTCAGCCACACACTCTTAGAAATATTTTTGAGATGCTATCAAGGAAAAATATTACCCTGTCAAAAGCTACAAAGAGAATTACATACAATGGACCACATTATGGAAAAAAAGGGACCAATATGTCCTTGAGTTGACAAATATTTTCCATATCTTGTGCACAAATTTGGGTATCAGATATTTGAGAAACATCTAGTGCTCAAATACTGCGATTGTTTGCACAAGTACATTCCGGAAGAGATGGAGTTCTTGTACATTTCGTTTCTTAGTGAAACATAACGATATGCTACCAAGATTGAGAAAAAAATCAAACAAAAGAAGTGAGGCTTTGGATCTATGAATTTGAAGAATGGAAAGGGCCCCTCCAAGCCGTAGAACAAAGGATAGAGCTAAAGTGGGGTAACCCAAGACAACTGATCGAAGCCACAAGAAAAGAAAAAAACCATGAAGCCAAAGGACACAGGAGAGTGGTGTGATTTCCACAAGATCCCCACTCATAGCACATGTGTGTGTGGTGCCAAGAAGTCATTGGTAATTAAGATGAAGGCTTTAGAATCAGATGCATGTTCTTATTATGATTCAAAACTCAAAAAGTGGAATGACTAAGGGAAGAAAATTATCGATGTTGAGCCCAACACCATCATTGCCACCACCAAGGTGTAATGTTCCCAAATCAGGAACAGCTACACTATTGGGAATATCTCAAGATATTACCAATGTGGAGCTTCAACAATATGTAAAAAACCCCATTGGAGCAACAATGAATACATTAACACATATGGTACAAGAAGAGAGCATAGCCATTATATTATGTGCAGATGCAAATAGATATACAAGAACTTGATGAAAATACCACTCAAGATAGGCCAGATCAGCCTCAAGTCAGATATACATGCAAAAGTGAAAGTACACTACTACAAAACCCAGCAACAAGCTATGACTGCGCAGTCCATAGTGGGAAATGACTGAAAAATGATATACACACAATGATATATCAATAGAAAGCTCAAATAAAGTGGGGGAATAAGATCCAAACCCCCAAAAAAATACTACAATAATCCTCCAAGGGATTCGCCAAAATGTACAAATTGGCAAAATGCCGGAGTGCAGTGTAACAACTACACTCAATAACAATACAAAAATGGAGAAGGATGGAAATGCTGTAAATGATGAAGAAACCTCCTCCAATGATCTTCAAAGTGAAAGGCTACTCCCTTCACTAAAGATTACACCATCCAATCCACAGTGTGAACCCCTCCTGCAGGTGCCCTCTGAAAATAACACAATATGGGGAAGAGACTACGCTGGGAATGAGATGAAACATATGGCCCAATTCCAAAATCTACAATGAAGCTCTGGGTTCTTCCTCACTGATCTCCCAGGGAAAGAATGAGATCCTCCTCTGCAAAACTAGCTCCGGAAGTGGGTGGTAATGAATCCTCACTGCAACCCCAACAACTCAACGTTTCTACCCAAATGGAAAAAGCTGTAGCTAAATATGGTTACCTTGGCCTCAAGCCTGGATGTGAGGAGAATGAAGAACAGGTCCTCCAAATCTTCCCAATGAAGGAGTGGAAACTCCTAAATAGGAATCTCCCTTGTTCTAAGCAGCACAGCTATCCTAGTTGAACAACTGGAGAGAGCAGACCAAAATCGAAATCTCAAACATAATAAGCAATGGCTCCCCTTCCCCCTTTTATGCCAAGAGGAGGCTTCCTTGCCATGGACCTCACCCATTAGGGTTTCTCTCATCCAATGATATCCCTCCTATCAAAATTGTGCTGTCTTCTCATGCAAGCCACACCTCTTTAGGCAACATTGTTGACTTGGTCAAACTTGACCTAGTCTTCTTGTATTTTCCCATTTTCACACTAGGAGATGACAAATAAGCCACTTAGGTGACCCATTTGCATATTAATAGTGTTTATTATGCTTCTTCATGGGCCCCCTTACCCATTTTATTCTTTTTATTAAAAGGAAAGTAAAATTAATGTTCTAATTAACTTAATGAAAATTGTGGGAACATTACAGTCCTCCCCTCCCAAAGATTGCTTGTCCTCAAGCAAGTGCAAGGGTAGACTGATTCCTATTCTCCTCTCCTGTAGCATCCATGTATGATGATCTCATCCAAGAAATAGGATGCTATCTCATCAATAAGGCTCCCACATTGCTTCTCCTTAGCATGTAAATTAGCTACCAAGCTATCATCATGAAAAAGTGAGGTGCTCAAGAGAGTGGCAAGGTGATGTCTAGAGGTCCTCCCAAGGCATGGAGTCTGAAATGTGTTGGGAGACATTCTACCCATGTGGACCCTCCATCCCCAAGCAATCAACCATGCAACATGAGTCAACTTCCAACTACGCAACTCTTGGAAATCATCCTCCACCTTGGCTCATGTAGAATAGGTGGGCTAGAAATTTGAACATGGTAGGCTTCATAGCCTACCCCACACTGTCCTCTTCTCAACTTATGATAACTTTGGAGTGAAAGCTGAACTTGGACTGCAATAGTGTTGCCCTCAAATGGCAAGATGAAGTCTAGATCTCCAAGGATCTCTCCTCCAATGCTGTAAATCAAGCTGGCCCAAATAACCTCATATGTGATGAGTTGGAAGTCATCATCATATGGTACCCAATCAATCATATGGTATCCAATAAATCATATGGTTCACCTCATGGAGAAACAAATATCTTTTCATGGTGACCATATCTTCTTCCATACTCCCCTTAGAGCATGTGTTGCAAAGAGTATGGAGGTCTTCCTCCCCAAAGGGCACATCCTCCCAATGTGTCTCTCCCTCCTTGTGATATATATGGGGCTGCTGTTGATACATGGCTGAAACATAATGGTCCTCAAGAGAGACCCAAGCCATCCCATCAAATCCAACACCCATGGGGTGCCTCCCCGAAGAGCTCAAGCTCTCCAAATAGCTCCTTCCATTTGAAAGCAAGAAGTGTAACATGGCAATCAAGGCTGGCCCACTTGTTTTCTTGAAATATGCAGTGTGAGAAGTATGGAGAACCATACTCCCTATGGGCATCCTCAGCTCTTGTGCCACTCCTCCAATGGTGCTTTCCATGTCTAACGTTCTACTAGCAGAATATGGAAGCATAAATCTGTGAGAGCAAGGAGGTGAAACATAGCTCCACACATGGAACCAATGCAGGGCATCATTGGCCTACCTCAATAGATAGTGCAACAAGTGTCCTTTCAGCAACTTTTTTTTTGCCACATTCATCCTACAAGATGAGATCATGAAAACATAACTTGGTGCCAATGGTGCACACCAAAAATCCTGTGGCTTTCCCCCACAATCCACCAATAACATGGCCATCATAATTGCTGCAATTGACCATAAGTACAACAAAACATAATGTGCAAGAAGGAAATATCCTCTTTGATATCATATGCTACTCATAAAGATAAGAGAGTGCAAAACATAAAGCAAATAGTTACCTCCCTCATCCTGTACTGTGGTCTTTGAGCTGAAATGGCTCAAGTGAAAATTCTCCCTTACTACAACAGAGTAGGGAAGTGGTTGTGCCAACCATACCATCATCTCTTGGGCTATGCATCTGTCCGTATGCTGGTATACATCCATTAGGATGCCCTCCCAAGTGGACTCCTCCATCAATGAATAGTATGCATAAGAATGTATGAAAGGAGAATCCATAAATGTTGCATGTAGGTATCTCCCCTTGTGCTTGTGAACCCAAGCCAAGAAGATAAAAATATAGTTAGGGATGCTTCCATCCATTACTCCCTCATCCTCATCTCCTACATGCCTCCAAGGTACATCACTTGTAAAGTGGTCTTGGGAACACTTCAACAAGTAATCCCAACTCTTAAGTGACAACGCTGCTGGCCTGTGGAGTAAGGCCACTGTCATCTCAGAGCTCAAATCTTCGACATGGATCTTGTCAAAGAATATACTCATCATGTTTCTGCACATATAGAGTCCCTCCCATGAATAAGGTACTGCTGGGGAATCTAAGTCCAAGGAGCAACCCCTTTGCACTATGCTAGTGCCTCCTCCTGCTCCTGCAACATCCAAATACAATCTGAGAAAAAAGAATGTTTGCTGCTCCTCCATACTCCCACCATACCAAATATGTGATGGTGACATAATGGGTGGTAAGAAGAATGCCATCTCATCATAATGCACCCATTCTCTCTTCTTCCCCATGGTGTAAGTATCCTGCCAGTCCTCCTCCTTCTTCACATCCCATGAAAAAAGATAGGTCCTATGCTGGCAAAACTCTCTCAGGAGTAGCCAACGCAGCATTGCCTCTTGCTGCCCTGTGTCATAGATTTGCAAGAGGCTCACCATCCTTTTGCCTCCCATCCACATCCACTCAACTCCTTGTGGATATATTTCTTCATCCTGCATCTTGGTATCGTCCCAACAAGGGCTACCATCTTCCCAAAACAGATTTTGGCCTTTGCACTTCAAGGGACATTGAAATGCAATCTCTTCCATGACAAAGTTCCCAAACCCCAACCTCAACGGTGGTGTACAACACATCAATGGTGTATGAAGATGATGGCACAAAGCAGTGAAATGTTCCTGCTGTAGATAGTCAGTATGTAAAGATGTACAATCTTCCATGAGAGATAAAAACTTAGGAATACCTTGGAGATATTTGGAAGAACCTTGTGTTGTTGCAAGAGTTTCTTCCTCAATAGTGCTGGCTGCCCTAATTACTGGAGATGAAGGTTGCTTCTCCATCTCTATGACAACACTGGTATGTGCCTCGTCAACTGGTGGTGAGGGCTCCTCTCTCTTTTGACCAAATTTTCTGATCAATCTTTGAGAAAAATCAGCAAGAGTAGAAACCCTTGCATCACTCCAATGGCCGAACCACCAAGTCTTTGCTTCACCCTCAAGGTGCAGCGCTGCAACTTCTACATCCTCTCTATCTACTACGAGATGTAGCAGGAAGAAAGCCTCTAGCTTCTTCACCCAAACCTTTGCTGCACATGTGAGTGATCCAACGAATGTGGACAATAGAAATCTATTGCCTCTCATCATCCCATAGTTGTGGGGTCTTCTCTCTTCCTTCTGCTGAATACATTGTGGAAAAGATAGAGTATATTGGAAGGCTCTAGGGTTTACTCGGTACTTAGTAAGATACTCACTTAGAATCTCGAATTCCAAGTCTTTCTCATGCTCTATTTTTCCTCCTTGGTGAGAGTAGGAAGTGCATGGTCCTTCCTCTTCTCCTTTTTCAGTCTCCTCAACCTCCTTGGAGAGGTCTTTGCTGGATATAAAAAATAATGAGAGAAATCTCATCCTCTACATCATCTTGATCTCTTCTGTCTTTTTGATTCAAACTTCACAGGTTGAGCCAAGTTCAAAGCTTTGATACCACTGTAATGTTCCCAACTCAGGAACAACTACACTATTGGGAATATCTCAAGATATTACTAATGTGGAGCTTCAGCAATATGTAAAACACCCCAATGGAGCAGCAGTGAATACATTAACACATATGGTACAAGAATAGAGCATATCCATTATATTATGTGTGGCTGCAAATATATATACAAGATCTTGAGGAAAATACCACTCAAGATAGGCCAGATCAGCCTCAAGTCAGATATACATGGAAAATTGAAAGTACACTGCTACACAACCCAGCAACAAGCTATGACTGCACAGTCCATAGTGGGAAATGACTGAAAACTGATATACACACAATGATATAGCAATAGCAAGCTCAAATAAAGTGGGGGAATAAGATCTCAACCCCGGAAACAATGCTACAACAATCCTCCAAGGGATTGGCCAAAATGTACAAATTGGAAAAATGCTTGAGTGCAGTGTAGCAGCTACACTCAATAACAATACAAAAATGGAGAAGGATGGAAATGCTACAAATGATGAAGAAACCTCCTCCAATGATCTTCAAAGTGAAAGGATGCTCCCTTCACTGAATATTACACCCTCCAATCCACAATGTGAACCCCTCTTGCCGGTGCCCTCTGAAAATAATGCAATATGGGGAAGAGACTGCGCTGGGAATGAGATGAAACATATGGCCCAATGCCAAAATCTGCAATGAAGCTCCGGATTCTTCCTCACTGATCTTCCAGAGAAATAATGAGATCCTCCTTTGCAAAAATAGCTCCGAAAGTGGGTGGTAATGAATCCTCACTGCAACCCCAACAACTTAACGTTTCTGCCCAAATGGAAAACGTTGTAGCTAAAGATGGTTACCTTGGCCTCAATCCTGGATGTGAGAAGAATGAATAATAGGTCCTTCAAATCTTTCCAATGAAGGAGAGGAAACTCCTAAACAAGAATCTCCCTTGTGCTAAGCAGCACAACTATCCCAGTTGAACAACTAGAGAGAGCAGACCAAAATCGAAATCTCAAACATAATGAACAATGGCTCCCCTTCCCCCTTTTATGCCAAGAGGAGGCTTCCTTGCCATGGACCCCACCCATTAGGGTTTCTCTCATGTAATGGTATCCCTCCTATCAAAACTGTGTTGTCTTCTCATGCAAGCCACACCTCTTTAGGCAGCGCTGTTGACTTGGTCAAACTTGACCTAGTCTTCTTGTATTTTCCCCTTTTCACACTAGGAGATGAAAAATAAGCCACTTAGGTGACCCCTTTACATATTAAGAGTGTTTATTATGCTTCTTCTTGGGCCCCCTTACCCATTTTATTCTTTTTATTAAAAGGAAAGAAAAATTCATGTCCTAATTAACTTAATGAAAATTGTGGGAACATTACACAAGGTCTGGAAGGTGGATTGGCAAGATCCATAGGAAGGGGAGTGTCTCTTCCACTCACATATGTGGGTGAAGGGGTCCCACTACAGTTCATCATCGAAAACGGGAGTCAAAAGAACCTCATCTCAGTAGAGGTCATTAAGAGATTGGGCCTTCCAACCACACCACATTTGCAACCATACACCAACGGGTGGCTCCATCAAGGATGAGATCTCAACATCAGCCAATAATGTTTCCTTCCCTAAAACATCAAGCCCTTCATGGATGAGGTACTCTGTGATGTTGCTCCAATTTAATTCTGTCATTTATTATTAGGCCAACCATACTTATAGAAGTGACATGTTGTGTATGATTATAGGCCTTGCATTGTTATTATTTCTTTAGGAAGTAAATTATACAGGATATTAGAGGTATCCCTACCCACTGCCATCTCTTTGATCTCTGCTAAGCAATGTAGTAAGATCATATCCTATACCGAGAATTTTTTTCTTTCTTATCTACTCTTAGAGCAAGGGGAAGGTCATGGCCACATCTATGGCCTTCGAGAAGGGTTCCACCAGACAATAGAAGCAGTTGGACAAGGTCATGGAAGAATAAAGGGAGATATTATCCTCACCCATAGGGGTACCTTTGCACTATCAGGTCAAGAATTCGATTGGTCTAGCTCCTAGAGTGACCCTACTCAATCAATCGATATATTTCTTCTCTATTCTGGAAAACGAAGAAATCAAGTGGTAGATCTAGGAGCCGCTGCAAAAATGGCACATTAGACTTGTATAGAAGAAGGATGGGACCTAGAGGCTCTACATCAATTACATGGCACTAAAAAAAATCATTGTTAGTAACAGGTGTCCAATCCCATGGAATGATTACCTTATTGAATAGCTTAAGGGGGGCAAGTACTTCATTAAGAATGATTTAAATTAGGGTTATCACCAAGTTCCAATAAATCCCACAGATGTATGGAAGACCACCTTCAAACCAAAGGGGGGCCTTTTTGAGTGGTTAGTTAAGGCCTTTCAGGTTAACAAATTCCCCTGCAAATTTTATGAGGTTGATGGATGTCATCTTGTGACCCTTTACCAACTCATTTGTGGTTGTATACCTAGAAGAAATCCTCATATTAACGTAGGGTTGGGAAGAGAACTTACGACACATTGGTCATGTCCTTCAAAACCTGTGGAAACACAATTTATGTGCCAACTTGGAGAAATTCACCTTTAGCTTGAACTAGGTCCAATGCCCAGTTTATATCATTAATGAGAAACGCATACATGTGGATCCGGCTAAGATCCAAGTCATTTGGGATTGGCCAACCCTGGCCACTCTAACAAAACTCTGCATCTTTTTGGTCCTTACCAATTTTTATTAGAGGTTCATGTTGGGGTTCTCTCATATCACTTGGCTGCTGAGCCAACTTACCAAGGGTGGAGTGAAAGAAAACATTTCATGGTCTGAGCCCCAATAAAAGGTATTTTTTGAGTTGAAGCACTTCCTTTTCTCTACACCGATACTCACATTTATAGACCTATAAAAATCATTCTAAATTGAGACAAATGTCTATGAATATTCCATTGGTGTAGTTCTCACCAAACAAGGGAATCTCATGGCCTATAACTGTGAGACACTTTCCAATATGATTTGGAAATACTCCACATATGATAAAGAGATGTATACTATCATAAATGATTATTGCAGTGGAAACATTACATTTTGGGGATGGACACAACCATCCACACAGATCACTGACCCCTTCAGTTTATACAAACATAAGGGAAGTTTCAAAACGATAGCCATAAGAAGTGGTCCACACATTTGCAAAAATTCCATTTGAACATCAAATACAAGAAGGGTAGTACCAATCATGTTGCATATTTCCTTAGTTGATCCCCGATTGTACCATTGATCACTGTCCTCAACACTTGTGGCCACGATACCTCTAGATAGCCACAAATATATAAGGATGATCCAAATTTCACCACCACATACCAGGCACTAGTGGATGGAAAGTAAGTACTATACTACCACCTCCAGAATGTATTATTGTGCTAACTGTGGAATCTTTGTGTTCCTTAAAGCAAGCATGCCAAGATGATTTGGGAAGTGCAATAGAGTCAGGTCGCAAGACACTTTGGTTTAGAGGAAATCATGGCAATATTTCATAAGTATTTATATTGGCCCAAACTTCGACAAGATGCTGGGAATTATATCAGATCATGCATTGTATGTGTCATGGCCAATCCAAAAATTAATAAGAAAGGCATGTACACTTTGTTTCCTACTCCTAACCATTCGTGGGAACCCATATCCATGGAATATATGTCTAGCCTTCTTTCTACCAAGCATGGTAACCACTTGTATTTGTGGTCTTTGATATATTTTCTAAGATGGCAATATTGATGGCCTGCAAGAAGAGAATTACAACAAAAGACACTACCAAACTCTTCTTCAAATGAGTCTGGGTACATTTTGGAATTCCACAAACCATTATATCAGATCGCGATAGCAGGTTCCTAAGCACATTCTGGTTGAGCCTCTATTTGTTAATGGACACTAAGCTCACCAAATCGATTGAATTCAATCCCCAAACTGATGGTGAGACGAAGGTAATAAAAAAGATGATAGTGCACATACTCTGCATGTATAACTCCAAGCACCTGTGAACATGGGATGATATTATTCCCTATGTGTAGCACAACCATAATATAGCTATTCATAGCTCAACTGGACTTATCCCCTTCCAGATGATCCTGGGATTTCAAACATTGTGCCCGATTGATATTGTCATGCCTCTTGCGACTACAATGAAAAATTTTTCACATGTACAATTCGATATTGATAAATCCATCATATTTATTGAGCATATCCAAAAAATTCACCATCAAGTTCATGATATCCTAGAGAAATCCAATTCCAAGTATAAACAATGTCATGATCAACATCGTGTGCCACACAAGTTTCAGGTGGGAAACAATGTATGGTTGCACTTACAAAAGGAATGCCTTGTCAAAGCCCATCGGAAGCTTCGAACACTTTGATACAGGCCTTAAAGGACATTTTTTTGAAAAACATGTAAAGTCGATGGCCCTTAGATAGCAAATCCTAAATAAATTTTGTTTTCCTCGGATAGATATTTCTAACAAGGTATCGTTTGCACCAAACGGATATCATATGCCCAAAATATGACCCTGGGAAGTTGGTGTTCTAACTAACCCGAGCAGGGCCTTTGGTGCTTCATCTCCTGCGGTTAGGTTTTTGGATGTTTTTGGTTTTCCATTGTTTATAAAAAATAAAAGGGCCTGTGAGCCTCATTGTAACATAGTTCAGAGGCATGCAATCATCACATCTCTTCTCATATATAAGTTACCATCACTCAAGGTAGTTTATTTCCATTCCGCATGTAAATAGTTTCAATATATTTTTATTAATGAATTGAAGTTTTGTTTTCATTGTAGCTCTGTGTTTATATTTTAATCTTAATTTCATTTCGTTCATGCATAAATACGGATAAATATCTCTATGTCAACAATGACCACTACATGGATGCACAATGGCTTCATGGCACATGCCACCTCAACGCGGCTGTTGGGTTCGACAATGCTCGGTCCCTTTGCAATTGTTACCTTTCTTCACTAAATCTGGTCCAAAGTAAAATTTTGTTGTGTGCACAAGTTTTCATCCTTGACACACATCTAGATCCCTTAGATCCTAGATTTTCTCTTTCACTAACATAATATCTAGCTCCATAAACATCCAACGTTGCAAAAATTTGCATCATGCACAAACACTCGAATTTATCAGATCCCATATTTCTTCACCAAAAACTTAACATCAGCCTCTGCCTAGTGAGGAAGTCACCAAATATCTCCACTCAATCAACTTAACTGCAACACATCTGATATTTAGAATTTGGTGCACTTCAAAAGTTCACAAATGCTAACTATATGAAGGATCATGTTAGGTCCCTATAATACTAGTGTAGTCCATTATTTTTATTGTTACTTCACATAGAAGCCCACTATTTTTATTATTACACCCCATAGAATCCCACTATTTTTATTTTTGTTCCCTTACAATAATATTTTTATTTAGGCTCTACTTATATTGTGACCCCTTAGACTCATATATATACTAAGGAGGTATTGTCATTTGAATCGTCCAAGAATTCATTCATTTATGTGTTGTAAAAGGAGGTTTCCCCCTCGAAGAAGCTTATTTTTAAGTCGTTGATCTATCTTTTATTTTATTTTTATGATCTAGTTGCACAATATCCCAATTTCTTGATAGATCTGCTAGATCCAAATACATATGCCCTTTTCACATATCTGGATGCACTAAATTAAAGGAATTATAAATACAACTTTCCTTGATACTTGGGTCTTCTAATAATCCATCCAGCCAAAAATTCATGTTTTGAATTCTGCTTATACTTACAAAATAATAAAACTTCATGAGTTAGTCCATCACTTTCTCGAAGCAGAGCATTACTCAAAATGCCAATTCTACAAGGATGAAACCCATATTTAAGTATTAAAAAAATCAAGGTATTAAACTTAACCAAAACTCACTCAATGGATATATCAACTTATCTAACAATAAGTATTGAATATTAAAGTGAAGATATAGATTATAGTTCTCTGTAAATTCAGATACAACTACATCACACAAAACCAGAGAATTGATCTCAAAAAAATACTTTCAGGTCTATCTATTTTTATAATACATTATACAACACCATCGATAATCCTTTATCAAGAAATATAGGCAACAGTCTTCAACAAATAGAGATCCAGAATATTCACAACATTAGATAACATAATTTACACACTAAAAAAAATAAACCAAGGACATTAAAAAATCATACATAACCATGTAAATAGCTCTGTAACTCATGAAAATATTGGAAAATACAGGGATCTATACTTCATAACTATGAAAACATATATAGAAAGCATTCATCATAAGAAAAAAAGAATATCATAGTCCTCCATTAGTAGCAATAATGCATACACTATCATATCACATATTATACATTATTAATCATTTAAGGTGCAACATATATAGAAGAAAACAAAATTATCTGATTATCTTGAATGACTTGCAATCGAGGGAGGGACTTCAACTTTCCACCAAACCATAGGCCATATACACGAAAATATTTCTTATAATTTACCACCCCTGATCCAGATTTAGAATCTGAGGAGTTAAGGACTCAAGGGAATTTCACACCAATATAAGTCAACTAGATGAGAGAGAGAGAGTACATTGTCTAGGTGGTTTATCAACTTCTTCCAACAGTAAGCACCATAATGAATCTTATGCCTCTCTTAGAAATAGATAAAAGGGATTAACCCTAGGCCTAATGAAGTTATGCTTAGTCCAAGATCTCATTCTAAAGGTGGATTATCAACTAGAGTTTCAAGGAAAGCACTACAACAATCCATAGCACATTATCTAAGTGGTTTTTCAACTGAGACAACAAACACTAGTGAGTCATTTTCTCGACTGAGTCTTCATTGGCCCATCACAAAACTGATATAAAACACTAACCATGCAACATAGAAAACAAGGATCATCATATATTTTCTCTTCTCTTCTTATTCCTCCATGAGCTCCCACATTCGCTACTCTCTGTGCTTGAGTTTATATATGTGTCTCATAGCACACTATGCTCATGTGATCATGCTTAAATGTGTTCTCCTCTTCCTTTGTCAATCTCTTTTATTTTCGACCTGCTTTTCCTTCTCTTATGTGTTGAATTCTCCAACATGTCCCACAAGAACAAATGTGATATTGGTTTCATCCTTTACTAAGGTGACCCATACTCATCCTTCATGTTTGTTGTGCAAACCATTTAATTTAGTTAGGGAATAGGTAGAATGAATAAATGAAGTGGATTGGGTTAATCACACCCAAGCAACCTATCTTCCGCAGTCTTTGAATCCATTTCCACTTCTCTAGCCTAGTCATAATTTGCATTTCCACATAATTGACATGAATCAATATACATAGTGGCATTTACAAGAGGGGTAGAAAAAATGGTTGTTATAGATCCCACCTTTCAAAACTAACACTTACACAATAGCACACAATATAAATATACATAACATAAAAACAATTGTAATATTTACAAATACACAACTATTTACATTCATTGACGCAGTGAACAAAATGGGTAAGACACCCTCATCTGATCAACCATTTCCTAGGTGGTTTCATCGAGTCCAAAGTTTTTGTATTGGACATTGACTTGTTATGTTACTTGATTCTAGAGCATGATATTCCTATGATATAGAATGCACTATGGATTTGGTTGGAATTATATGTTGGATTCCACCTATATCACAGACCAATCAACAATACAATTACATCATGAACATAATTTTAAGAAAAGAAATATGGAAAACATCAAGTGATTTCACTGTGGGTGACAAGGCTAATATATAAGCCATTATTCCCCACTCTTTCCAAAATATAAAATGGTCCACAAAACCTTGGTTCCAACCTGGCACAAGATCCGATTCTTAATGTAATCCTTCTTAGTCCAACATGGAGATACACATGTTCTCCCACTTAGAATTCCTTATGAATCCTTTGTTGATCTGCATAACTCTTTTTTCCTATCTTGAGTTTCCTTTATTTTATTCATGACAGTAATTACTTCTTGTTCCATTTATTTCAACATATCAAGTCCAAGAACTACCTTGGTCACTGGATCATTCCATTTGATGGGCATGTGACATTTTCTATCATATATATCTTCAAAAGGATTCATATTTAACAATTATTGATACCCATTATAGTAGGAAAATTATACAAAGGGTAATAACTCTTCCCAACTCTTGGGTTGATACATGAACTACATCCTTAGCATATCTTCTAGAAATTTATCTACTCTTTCATTTTGTCCATTTGTTTGAGGGTGATATGCCATGCTAAAAGCTAGCTTTGTTCCCATGTCCATAAAAAATTCTTTACAAAATTGGAATTAAACTTAGCATCATGATCTGAAATTATCTTCTTAGGTATACCATGCAATCTAAACACTTCCTTCATGAAAATTTGAGCAATGCCAATTGCCTTGTGGCTGGACTTGACGACTATAAAATGAATTTCCTTACTTGAATTGTCTGCTACTATTATAACATAATGGTTCCTAGATGTCTTTGACAATCTAGTAATGAAGTCAATAGAGATTACTTCCCACTTCCACTCAGAATTGGGGATTATTTGTAACAATATTTTTAGATGACTACACTCCACTTTAACTTGTTGATAGTCCAACACCTAGAAATATAATCAGCAACTTCTTTTTTCATGCCTGGCCAATAGTATATTTTTTTCATAGTTGCTATAATATTTTGATAAATAGCATTACTTAAATAATGTATTTTATGAGATTCATCTGAGATGAGATTCTTCAAGTCACCCATGCAAGGCACATAGAATCTATCTTTGAACTTCAACATACCATTATCTGTGAGCGAGAAACTCTTACTCAATGTTCCTTCTAGCTCTTATTG